>CAWVNZ010002765.1:0-88000 GCA_963930735.1 Dioctria linearis | reverse complement strand
CGCAAATTTTAATTACGCCAGGGATTGCCTTTTATGTAGTAAATTATTCAAAAAATAATTTTCTATTGTCGCAAATTTTAAGTGCGCCAGGGATTGCCTTTTCTATAGTAAATTATTCAAAAATAATTTTCTACTGTCGCAAATTTTAATTACGCCAGGGATTGCCTTTTCTATAGTAAATTATTCAAAAAATAATTTTCTACTGTCGCAAATTTTAATTGCGCCAGGGATTGCCTTTTCTACAGTAAATTATTCAAAAAATAATTTTATACTGTCGAAAATTTTAATTACGCCTGGGATTGCCTTTTCTATAGTAAATTATTCAAAAAATAATTTTCTACTGTCGCAAATTTTAAGTGCGCCAGGGATTGCCTTTTCTATAGTATATTATTCAAAAAATAATTTTTTACTGTCGCAAATTTTAATTGCGCCAGGGATTGCCTTTTCTACAGTAAATTATTCAAAAAATAATTTTATACTGTCGCAAATTTTAATTGCGCCAGGGATTGCCTTTTCTATAGTAAATTATTCAAAAAATAATTTTCTACTGTCGCATATTTTAATTACGCCAGGGATTGCCTTTTCTATAGTAAATTATTCAAAAAATAATTTTTTACTGTCGCAAATTTTAATTGGGCATGGGATTGCCTTTTCTATAGTAAATTATTCAAAAAATAATTTTTTACTGTCGCAAATTTTAATTGCGCCAGGGATTGCCTTTTCTATAGTAAATTATTCAAAAAATAATTTTCTACTGTCGCAAATTTTAATTACGCCAGGGATTGCCTTTTATATAGTAAATTATTCAAAAAATAATTTTCTACTGTCGCAAATTTTAAGTGCGCCAGGGATTGCCTTTTCTATAGTAAATTATTCAAAAAATAATTTTCTACTGTCGCAAATTTTAATTACGCCAGGGATTGCCTTTTCTATAGTAAATTATTCAAAAAATAATTTTCTACTGTCGCAAATTTTAACTACGCCAGGGATTGCCTTTTCTATAGTAAATTATTCAAAAAATAATTTTTTACTGTCGCAAATTTTAAGTGCGCCAGGGATTGCCTTTTCTATAGTAAATTATTCAAAAAATAATTTTTTACTGTCGCAAATTTTAATTACGCCAGGGATTGCCTTTTCTATAGTAAATTATTCAAAAAATAATTTTTACTATCGCAAGTTTTAATTACGCCAGGGATTGCCTTTTCTATAGTAAATTATTCAAAAAATAATTTTATACTGTCGCAAATTTTAATTGCACCAGGGATTGCCTTTTCTATAGTAAATTATTCAAAAAATAATTTTCTACTGTCGCAAATTTTAATTACGCCAGGGATTGCCTTTTCTATAGTAAATTATTCAAAAAATAATTTTCAACTGTCGCAAATTTTAATTACGCCAGGGATTGCCTTTTCTATAGTAAATTATTCAAAAAATAATTTTCTACTGTCGCAAATTTTAATTACGCCAGGGATTGCCTTTTCTATAGTAAATTATTCAAAAAATAATTTTCAACTGTCGCAAATTTTAATTACGCCAGGGATTGCCTTTTCTATAGTAAATTATTCAAAACTTAATTTTATACTGTCGAAAATTTTAATTACGCCTGGGATTGCCTTTTCTATAGTAAATTATTCAAAAAATAATTTTCAACTGTCGCAAATTTTAATTACGCCAGGGATTGCCTTTTCTATAGTAAATTATTCAAAAAATAATTTTCTACTGTCGCAAATTTTAATTACGCCAGGTATTGCCTTTTCTATAGTAAATTATTCAAAAAATAATTTTCTACTGTCGCAAATTTTAAGTGCGCCAGGGATTGCCTTTTCTATAGTAAATTATTCAAAAAATAATTTTTTACTGTCGCAAATTTTAATTGCGCCAGGGATTGCCTTTTCTACAGTAAATTATTCAAAAAATAATTTTATACTGTCGCAAATTTTAATTGCGCCACGGATTGCCTTTTCTATAGTAAATTATTCAAAAAATAATTTTCTACTGTCGCATATTTAAATTACGCCAGGGATTGCCTTTTCTATAGTAAATTATTCAAAAAATAATTTTTTACTGTCGCAAATTTTAATTGCGCCAGGGATTGCCTTTTCTATAGTAAATTATTCAAAAAATAATTTTTTACTGTCGCAAATTTTAATTGCGCCAGGGATTGCCTTTTCTATAGTAAATTATTCAAAAAATAATTTTCTACTGTCGCAAATTTTAATTACGCCAGGGATTGCCTTTTATATAGTAAATTATTCAAAAAATAATTTTCTACTGTCGCAAATTTTAAGTGCGCCAGGGATTGCCTTTTCTATAGTAAATTATTCAAAAAATAATTTTCTACTCTCGCAAATTTTAATTACGCCAGGGATTGCCTTTTCTATAGTAAATTATTCAAAAAATAATTTTTTACTGTCGCAAATTTTAAGTGCGCCAGGGATTGCCTTTTCTATAGTAAATTATTCAAAAAATAATTTTCAACTGTCGCAAATTTTAATTACGCCATGGATTGCCTTTTCTATAGTAAATTATTCAAAAATAATTTTCTACTGTCGCAAATTTTAATTACGCCAGGGATTGCCTTTTCTATAGTAAATAATTCAAAAAATAATTTTCAACTGTCGCAAATTTTAATTGCGCCAGGGATTGCCTTTTCTATAGTAAATTATTCAAAAAATAATTTTTTACTGTCGCAAATTTTAGTTGCGCCAGGGATTGACTTTTCTATAGTAAATTATTCAAAAAATAATTTTCTACTGTCGCAAATTTTAATTACGCCAGGGATTGCCTTTTCTATAGTAAATTATTCAAAAAATAATTTTCTACTGTCGCAAATTTTAAGTGCGCCAGGGATTGCCTTTTCTATAGTAAATTATTCAAAAAATAATTTTCTACTGTCGCAAATTTTAATTACGACAGGGATTGCCTTTTCTATAGTAAATTATTCTAAAAATAATTTTTTACTGTCGCAAATTTTAAGTGCGCCAGGGATTGCCTTTTCTATAGTAAAATATTCAAAAAATAATTTTCAACTGTCGCAAATTTTAATTGCGCCAGGGATTGCCTTTTCTATAGTAAATTATTCAAAAAATAATTTTTTACTGTCGCAAATTGTAATTGCGCCAGGGATTGCCTTTTCTATAGGAAATTATTCAAAAAATAATTTCCTACTGTCGCAAATTTCAAATCCGCCAGGGATTGCCTTTTCTATAGTAAATTATCCAAAAAATAATTTTATACTGTCGCAAATTTTAATTGCGCCAGGGATTGCCTTTTCTATAGTAAATTATTCAAAAAATAATTTTTTACTGTCGCAAATTTTAAATACGCCAGGGATTGCCTTTTCTATAGTAAATTATTCAAAAAATAATTTTCAACTGTCGCAAATTTTAATTACGCCAGGGATTGCCTTTTCTATAGCAAATTATTCAAAAAATAATTTTCTACTGTCGCAAATTTTAAGTGCGCCAGGGATTGCCTTTTCTATAGTAAATTATTCAAAAAATAATTTTTTACTGTCGCAAATTTTAAATACGCCAGGGGATTGCCTTTTCTATAGTAAATTATTCAAAAAATAATTTTCTACTGTCGCAAATTTTAATTACGCCAGGGATTGCCTTTTCTATAGTAAATTATTCAAAAAATTATTTTTTACTATCGCAAGTTTTAATTACGCCAGGGATTGCCTTTTCTATAGTAAATTATTCAAAAAATAATTTTCAACTGTCGCAAATTTTAATTGCGCCAGGGATTGCCTTTTCTATAGTAAATTATTCAAAAAATAATTTTTTACTGTCGCAAATTTTAATTACGCCAGGGATTGCCTTTTCTATAGTAAATTATTCAAAAAACAATTTTTTACTGTCGCAAATTTTAAATACGCCAGGGATTGCTTTTCTATAGTAAATTATTCAAAAAATAATTTTTTACTGTCGCAAATTTTAATTACGCCAGGGATTGCCTTTTCTATAGTAAATTATTCAAAAAATAATTTTCTACTGTCGCAAATTTTAATTGCACCAGGGATTGCCTTTTCTATAGTAAATTATTCAAAAATTAATTTTTTACTGTCGCAAATTTTAAATACGCCAGGGATTGCCTTTTCTATAGTAAATTATTCAAAAAATAATTTTCAACTGTCGCAAATTTTAATTACGCCAGGGATTGCCTTTTCTATAGTAAATTATTCAAAAAATAATTTTCTACTGTCGCAAATTTTAAGTGCGCCAGGGATTGCCTTTTCTATAGTAAATTATTCAAAAAATAATTTTCTACTGTCGCAAATTTTAATTGCGCCAGGGATTGCCTTTTCTATAGTAAATTATTCAAAAATTAATTTTTTACTGTCGCAAATTTTAATTACGCCAGGGATTGCCTTTTCTATAGTAAATTATTCAAAAAATAATTTTCTACTGTCGCAAATTTCAAATCCGCCAGGGATTGCCTTTTCTATAGTAAATTATTCAAAAAATAATTTTCAACTGTCGCAAATTTTAATTACGCCAGGGATTGCCTTTTCTATAGTAAATTATTCAAAAATTAATTTTTTACTGTCGCAAATTTTAATTACGCCAGGGATTGCCTTTTCTATAGTAAATTATTCAAAAAATAATTTTCTACTGTCGCAAATTTCAAATCCGCCAGGGATTGCCTTTTCTATAGTAAATTATTCAAAAAATAATTTTCTACTGTCGCAAATTTTAAGTGCGCCAGGGATTGCCTTTTCTATAGTAAATTATTCAAAAAATAATTTTTTTCTGTCGCAAATTTTAAATACGCCAGGGATTGCCTTTTCTATAGTAAATTATTCAAAAAATAATTTTCTACTGTCGCAAATTTTAATTACGCCAGGGATTGCCTTTTCTATAGTAAATTATTCAAAAAATAATTTTTTACTATCGCAAGTTTTAATTACGCCAGGGATTGCCTTTTCTATAGTAAATTATTCAAAAAATAATTTTCTACTGTCGCGAATTTTAATTGCGCCAGGGATTGCCTTTTCTATAGTAAATTATTCAAAAATTAATTTTTTACTGTCGCAAATTTTAATTGCGCCAGGGATTGCCTATTCTATAGTAAATTATTCAAAAAATAATTTTCAACTGTCGCAAATTTCAAATCCGCCAGGGATTGCCTTTTCTATAGTAAATTATTCAAAAAATAATTTTTTACTGTCGCAAATTTTAAGTGCGCCAGGGATTGCCTTTTCTATAGTAAATTATTCAAAAAATAATTTTTTACTGTCGCAAATTTTAATTACGCCAGGGATTGCCTTTTCTATAGTAAATTATTCAAAAAATAATTTTTTACTGTCGCAAATTTTAATTGCGCCAGGGATTGCCTTTTCTATAGTAAATTATTCAAAAAATAATTTTTTACTGTCGCAAATTTTAATTGCGCCAGGGATTGCCTTTTCTATAGTAAATTATTCAAAAAATAATTTTCTACTGTCGAAAATTTTAATTGCGCCGGGGATTGCCTTTTCTATAGTAAATTATTCAAAAAATAATTTTCAACTGTCGCAAATTTTAATTACGCCAGTGATTGCCTTTTCTATAGTAAACTTTTCAAAAAATAATTTACTACTGTCGCAAATTTTAATTACGCCAGGGATTGCCTTTTCTATAGTAAATTATTCAAAAAATAATTTTTTACTGTCGCAAATTTTAATTTACTATAGAAAAGGCAATCCCTGGCGTAATTAAAATTTGCGACAGTAAAAAATTATTTTTTGAATAATTTACTATAGAAAAGGCAATCCCTGGCGCAATTAAAATTTGCGACAGTATAAAATTATTTTTTGAATAATTTACTATAGAAAAGGCAATCCCTGGCGTAATTAAAATTTGCGACAGTAAAAAATTATTTTTTGAATAATTTACTATAGAAAAGGCAATCCCTGGCGTAATTAAAATTTGCGACATTCGAAATTTATTTTTTGAAAAGTTTACTATAGAAAAGGCAATCCCTGGCGTAATTAAAATTTGCGACAGTTGAAAATTATTTTTTGAAAAATTTACTATAGAAAAGGCAATCCCTGGCGTAATTAAAATTTGCGACAGTTGAAAATGATTTTTTGAATAATTTACTACAGAAAAGGCAATCCCTGGCGCAATTAAAATTTGCGACAGTAGGAAATTATTTTTTGAATAATTTACTATAGAAAAGGCAATACCTGGCGGATTTGAAATTTGCGACAGTTGAAAATTATTTTTTTGCAAAATTTACTATAGAAAAGGCAATCCCTGGCGCAATTAAAACTTGCGATAGTAAAAAATTATTTTTTGAATAATTTACTATAGAAAAGGCAATCCCTGGCGTAATTAAAATTTGCGACAGTAGAAAATTATTTTTTGAATAATTTACTATAGAAATGGTAATCCCTGTCGCAATTAAAATTTGCGACAGTTGAAAATTATTTTTTGAATAATTAACTATAGAAAAGGCAATCCCTGGCGTAATTAAAATTTGCGACAGTAGAAAATTATTTTTTGCAAAATTTACTATAGAAAAGGCAATCCCTGGCGCACTTAAAATTTGCGACAGTAAAAAATTATTTTTTGAATAATTTACTATAGAAAAGGCAATCCCTGGCGTAATTAAAATTTGCGACAGTAGAAAATTATTTTTTGAATAATTTACTATAGAAAAGGCAATCCCTGGCGTAACTAAAATTTGCGACAGTAGAAAATTATTTTTTGAATAATTTACTATAGAAAAGGCAATCCCTGGCGCAATTAAAATTTGCGACAGTTGAAAATTATTTTTTGAATAATTTACTATAGAAAAGGCAATCCCTGGCGTAATTAAATTTTGCGACAGTAGAAAATTATTTTTTGCAAAATTTACTATAGAAAAGGCAATCCCTGGCGCACTTAAAATTTGCGACAGTAGAAAATTATTTTTTTAATAATTTACTATAGAAAAGGCAATCCCTGGGATATTTAAAATTTGCGACAGTAAAAAATTATTTTTTGAATAATTTACTATAGAAAAGGCAATCCCTGGTGCAATTAAAATTTGCGACAGTTGAAAATTATTTTTTGAATAATTTACTATAGAAAAGGCAATCTTTGGTGTAATTAAAATTTGCGACAGTAGAAAATTATTTTTTGCAAAATTTACTATAGAAAAGGCAATCCCTGGCGCACTTAAAATTTGCGACAGTAAAAAATTATTTTTTGAATAATTTACTATAGAAAAGGCAATCCCTGGCGTAATTAAAATTTGCGACAGTAGAAAATTATTTTTTGAATAATTTACTATAGAAATGGCAATCCCTGGCGTAATTAAAATTTGCGACAGTAAAAAATTGTTTTTTGAATAATTTACTATAGAAAAGGCAATCCTTGGCGCACTTAAAATTTGCGACAGAAAAAAATTATTTTTTGAATAATTTACTATAGAAAAGGCAATCCCTGGCGTAATTAAAATTTGCGACAGTATAAAATTATTTTTTGAATAATTTACTATAGAAAAGGCAATCCCTGGCGCAATTAAAATTTGCGACAGTTGAAAATTATTTTTTGAATAATTTACTATAGAAAAGGCAATCCCTGGCGGATTTGAAATTTGCGACAGTAGAAAATTATTTTTTGAATAATTTACTATAGAAAAGGCAATCCCTGGCGTAATTAAAATTTGCGACAGTAAAAAATTATTTTTTGAATAATTTACTATAGAAAAGGCAATCCCTGGCGTAATTAAAATTTGCGACAGTAGAAAATTATTTTTTGAATAATTTACTATAGAAATGGTAATCCCTGGCGCAATTAAAATTTGCGACAGTTGAAAATTATTTTTTGAATAATTTACTATAGAAAAGGCAATCCCTGGCGTAATTAAAATTTGCGACAGTAGAAAATTATTTTTTGCAAAATTTACTATAGAAAAGGCAATCCCTGGCGCACTTAAAATTTGCGACAGAAAAAAATTATTTTTTGAATAATTTACTATAGAAAAGGCAATCCCTGGCGTAATTAAAATTTGCGACAGTAGAAAATTATTTTTTGAATAATTTACTATAGAAATGGCAATCCCTGGCGTAATTAAAATTTGCGACAGTAAAAAATTGTTTTTTGAATAATTTACTATAGAAAAGGAAATCCTTGGCGCACTTAAAATTTGCGACAGAAAAAAATTATTTTTTGAATAATTTACTATAGAAAAGGCAATCCCTAGCGTAATTAAAATTTGCGACAGTATAAAATTATTTTTTGAATAATTTACTATAGAAAAGGCAATCCCTGGCGCAATTAAAATTTGCGACAGTTGAAAATTATTTTTTGAATAATTTACTATAGAAAAGGCAATCCCTGGCGGATTTGAAATTTGCGACAGTAGAAAATTATTTTTTGAATAATTTACTATAGAAAAGGCAATCCCTGGCGTAATTAAAATTTGCGACAGTAAAAAATTATTTTTTGAATAATTAACTATAGAAAAGGCAATCCCTGGCGTAATTAAAATTTGCGACAGTAGAAAATTATTTTTTGCAAAATTTACTATAGAAAAGGCAATCCCTGGCGCACTTAAAATTTGCGACAGTAGAAAATTATTTTTTGAATAATTTACTATAGAAAAGGCAATCCCTGGGATATTTAAAATTTGCGACAGTAAAAAATTATTTTTTGAATAATTTACTATAGAAAAGGCAATCCCTGGCGCAATTAAAATTTGCGACAGTTGAAAATTATTTTTTGAAAAGTTTACTATAGAAAAGGCAATCCCTGGCGTAATTAAAATTTGCGACAGTAGAAAATTATTTTTTGAATAATTTACTATAGAAAAGGCAATCCCTGGCGTAATTAAAATTTGCGACAGTAGAAAATTATTTTTTGAATAATTTACTATAGAAAAGGCAATCCCTGGCGCAATTAAAATTTGCGACAGTTGAAAATTATTTTTTGAATAATTTACTATAGAAAAGGCAATCCCTGGCGTAATTAAAATTTGCGACAGTAGAAATTTTTTTTTTGCAAAATTTACTATAGAAAAGGCAATCCCTGGCGCACTTAAAATTTGCGACAGTAGAAAATTATTTTTTGAATAATTTACTATAGAAAAGGCAATCCCTGGGATATTTAAAATTTGCGACAGTAAAAAATTATTTTTTGAATAATTTACTATAGAAAAGGCAATCCCTGGCGCAATTAAAATTTGCGACAGTTGAAAATTATTTTTTGAATAATTTACTATAGAAAATGCAATCCCTGGCGTAATTAAAATTTGCGACAGTAGAAAATTATTTTTTGCAAAATTTACTATAGAAAAGGCAATCCCTGGCGCACTTAAAATTTGCGACAGTAAAAAATTATTTTTTGAATAATTTACTATAGAAAAGGCAATCCCTGGCGTAATTAAAATTTGCGACAGCAGAAAATTATTTTTTGAATAATTTACTATAGAAATGGCAATCCCTGGCGCAATTAAAAGTTGCGACAGTAAAAAATTGTTTTTTGAATAATTTACTATAGAAAAGGCAATACTTGGCGCACTTAAAATTTGCGACAGAAAAAAATAATTTTTTGAATAATTTACTATATAAAAGGCAATCCCTGGCGTAATTAAAATTTGCGACAGTATAAAATTATTTTTTGAATAATTTACTATAGAAAAGGCAATCCCTGGCGCAATTAAAATTTGCGACATTTGAAAATTATTTTTTGAATAATTTACTAGAAAAGGCAATCCCTGGCGGATTTGAAATTTGCGACAGTAGAAAATTATTTTTTGAATAATTTACTATAGAAAAGGCAATCCCTGGCGTAATTAAAATTTGCGACAGTAAAAAATTATTTTTTGAATAATTTACTATAGAAAAGGCAATCCCTGGCGTAATTAAAATTTGCGACAGTAGAAAATTATTTTTTGCAAAATTTACTATAGAATAGGCAATCCCTGGCGCACTTAAAATTTGCGACAGTAGAAAATTATTTTTTGAATAATTTACTATAGAAAAGGCAATCCCTGGGATATTTAAAATTTGCGACAGTAAAAAATTATTTTTTGAATAATTTACTATAGAAAAGGCAATCCCTGGCGCAATTAAAATTTGCGACAGTTGAAAATTATTTTTTGAAAAGTTTACTATAGAAAAGGCAATCCCTGGCGTAATTAAAATTTGCGACAGTAGAAAATTATTTTTTGCAAAATTTACTATAGAAAAGGCAATACCTGGCGCACTTAAAATTTGCGACAGTAGAAAATTATTTTTTGAATAATTTACTATAGAAAGGCAATCCCTGGGATATTTAAAATATGCGACAGTAAAAAATTATTTTTTGAATAATTTACTATAGAAAAGGCAATCCCTGGCGCAATTAAAATTTGCGACAGTTGAAAATTATTTTTTGAATAATTTACTATAGAAAAGGCAATCCCTGGCGTAATTAAAATTTGCGACAGTAGAAAATTATTTTTTGCAAAATTTACTATAGAAAAGGCAATCCCTGGCGCACTTAAAATTTGCGACAGTAGAAAATTACTTTTTGAATAATTTACTATAGAAAAGGCAATCCCTGGGATATTTAAAATTTGCGACAGTAAAAAATTATTTTTTGAATAATTTACTATAGCAAAGGCAATCCCTGGCGCAATTCAAATTTGCGACAGTTGAAAATTATTTTTTGAAAAGTTTACTATAGAAAAGGCAATACCTGGCGTAATTAAAATTTGCGACAGTAGAAAATTATTTTTTGAATAATTTACTATAGAAAAGGCAATCCCTGGCGTAATTAAAATTTGCGACAGTAGAAAATTATTTTTTGAATAATTTACTATAGAAAAGGCAATCCCTGGCGCAATTAAAATTTGCGACAGTTGAAAATTATTTTTTGAATAATTTACTATAGAAAAGGCAATCCCTGGCGTAATTAAAATTTGCGACAGTAGAAAATTATTTTTTGCAAAATTTACTATAGAAAAGGCAATCCCTGGCGCACTTAAAATTTGCGACAGTAGAAAATTATTTTTTGAATAATTTACTATAGAAAAGTCAATCCCTGGGATATTTAAAATTTGCGACAGTAAAAAATTATTTTTTGAATAATTTACTATAGAAAAGGCAATCCCTGGCGCAATTAAAATTTGCGACAGTTGAAAATTATTTTTTGAAAAGTTTACTATAGAAAAGGCAAACCCTGGCGTAATTAAAATTTGCGACAGTTGAAAATTATTTTTTGAATAATTTACTATAGAAAAGACAATCCCTGGCGTAATTAAAATTTGCGACAGTAGAAAATTATTTTTTGAATAATTTACTATAGAAAAGGCAATCCCTGGCGCAATTAAAATTTGCAACAGTTGAAAATTATTTTTTGAATAATTTACTATAGAAAAGGCAATCCCTGGCGGATTTGAAATTTGCGACAGTAGAAAATTATTTTTTGAATAATTTACTATAGAAAAGGCAATCCCTGGCGTAATTAAAATTTGCGACAGTAAAAAATTATTTTTTGAATAATTTACTATAGAAAAGGCAATCCTTGGCGCAATTAAAATTTGCGACAGTAGAAAATTATTTTTTGAAAAGTTTACTATAGGAAAGGCAATCCCTGGCGTAATTAAAATTTGCGACAGTATAAAATTATTTTTTGAATAATTTACTATAGAAAAGGCAATCCCTGGCCTAATTAAAATTTGCGACAGTTGAAAATTATTTTTTGCAAAATTTACTATAGAAAAGGCAATCCCTGGCGTAATTAAAATTTGCGACAGTAGAAAATTATTTTTTGAAAAGTTTACTATAGAAAAGGCAATCCCTGGCGCAATTAAAATTTGCGACAGTATAAAATTATTTTTTGAATAATTTACTATAGAAAAGGCAATCCCTGGCGTAATTAAAATTTGCGACAGTTGAAAATTATTTTTTGCAAAATTTACTATAGAAAAGGCAATTCCTGGCGTAATTAAAACTTGCGACAGTAGAAAATTATTTTTTGAAAAGTTTACTATAGAAAAGGCAATCCCTGGCGTAATTAAAATTTGCGACAGTTGAAAATTATTTTTTGAATAATTTACTATAGAAAAGGCAATCCCTGGCGCAATTAAAATTTGCGACAGTAAAAAATTATTTTTTGAATAATTTACTATAGAAAAGGCAATCCCTGGCGCACTTAAAATTTGCGACAGTAAAAAATTATTTTTTGAATAATTTACTATAGAAAAGGCAATCCCTGGCGTAATTAAAATTTGCGACAGTATAAAATTATTTTTTGAATAATTTACTATAGAAAAGGCAATCCCTGGCGTAATTAAAATTTGCGACAGTAGAAAATTATTTTTTGAATAATTTACTATAGAAAAGGCAATCCCTGGCGTAATTAAAATTTGCGACAATAGAAAATTATTTTTTGAATAATTTACTATAGAAAAGGCAATCCCTGGCGTAATTAAAATTTGCGACAGTAGAAAATTATTTTTTGAATAATTTACTATAGAAAAGGCAATCCTTGGCGTAATTAAAATTTGCGACAGTAGAAAATTATTTTTTGAAAAGTTTACTATAGAAAAGGCAATCCCTGGCGTAATTAAAATTTGCGACAGTATAAAATTATTTTTTGAATAATTTACTATAGAAAAGGCAATCCCTGGGATATTTAAAATTTGCGACAGTAAAAAATTATTTTTTGAATAATTTACTATAGAAAAGGCAATCCCTGGCGTAATTAAAATTTGCGACAATAGAAAATTATTTTTTGAATAATTTACTATAGAAAAGGCAATCCCTGGCGTAATTAAAATTTGCGACAGTAGAAAATTATTTTTTGAATAATTTACTATAGAAACGGCAATCCCTGGCGTAATTAAAATTTGCGACAGTTGAAAATTATTTTTTTAATAATTTACTATAGAAAAGGCAATCCCTGGCGTAATTAAAATTTGCGACAGTAGAAAATTATTTTTTGAAAAGTTTACTATAGAAAAGGCAATCCCTGGCGTAATTAAAATTTGCGACAGTAAAAAATTATTTTTTGAATAATTTACTATATAAAAGGCAATCCCTGGCGGATTTGAAATTTGCGACAGTTGAAAATTATTTTTTGAATAATTTACTATAGAAAAGGCAATCCCTGGCGTAATTAAAATTTGCGACAGTAAAAAATTATTTTTTGAATAATTTACTATAGAAAAAGCAATCCCTGGCGTAATTAAAATTTGCGACAGTATAAAATTATTTTTTGAATAATTTACTATAGAAAAGGCAATCCCTGGCGTAATTAAAATTTGCGACAGTAGACAATTTTTTTTTGAAAAGTTTACTATAGAAAAGGCAATACCTGGCGTAATTAAAATTTGCGACAGTTGAAAATTATTTTTTGAATAATTTACTATAGAAAAGGCAATCCCTGGCTTAATTAAAATTTGCGACAGTTGAAAATTATTTTTTGAATAATTTACTATAGAAAAGGCAATCCCTGGCGTAATTAAAATTTGTGACAGTTGAAAATTATTTTTTGAAAAATTTACTATAGAAAAGGCAATCCCTGGCGCAATTAAAATTTGCGACAGTATAAAATTATTTTTTGAATAATTTACTATAGAAAAGGCAATCCCTGGCGTAATTAAAATTTGCGACAGTATAAAATTATTTTTTGAAAAGTTTACTATAGAAAAGGCAATCCCTGGCGTAATTAAAATTTGCGACAGTTGAAAATTATTTTTTGAATAATTTACTATAGAAAAGGCAATCCCTGGCGCAATTAAAATTTGCGACAGTATAAAATTATTTTTTGAATAATTTACTATAGAAAAGGCAATCCCTGGCGTAATTAAAATTTGCGACAGTATAAAATTATTTTTTGAATAATTTACTATAGAAAAGGCAATCCCTGGCGGATTTGAAATTTGCGACAGTAGAAAATTATTTTTTGAATAATTTACTATAGTAAAGGCAATCCCTGGCGTAATTAAAATTTGCGACAGTAAAAAATTATTTTTTGAATAATTTACTATAGAAAAGGCAATTCCTGGCGTAGTTAAAATTTGCGACAGTTGAAAATTATTTTTTGAAAAATTTACTATAGAAAAGGCAATCCCTGGCGCACTTAAAATTTGCGACAGTAGACAATTATTTTTTGAATAATTTACTATAGAAAAGGCAATCCCTGGCGTAATTAAAATTTGCGACAGTAAAAAATTATTTTTTGAATAATTTACTATAGAAAAGGCAATCCCTGGCGCACTTAAAATTTGCGACAGTAAAAAATTATTTTTTGAATAATTTACTATAGAAAAGGCAATCCCTGGCGTAATTAAAATTTGCGACAGTATAAAATTATTTTTTGAATAATTTACTATAGAAAAGGCAATCCCTGGCGTAATTAAAATTTGCGACAGTAGAAAATTATTTTTTGAATAATTTACTATAGAAAAGGCAATCCCTGGCGTAATTAAAATTTGCGACAATAGAAAATTATTTTTTGAATAATTTACTATAGAAAAGGCAATCCCTGGCGTAATTAAAATTTGCGACAGTAGAAAATTATTTTTTGAATAATTTACTATAGAAAAGGCAATCCCTGGCGTAATTAAAATTTGCGACAGTAGAAAATTATTTTTTGAAAAGTTTACTATAGAAAAGGCAATCCCTGGCGTAATTAAAATTTGCGACAGTATAAAATTATTTTTTGAATAATTTACTATAGAAAAGGCAATCCCTGGGATATTTAAAATTTGCGACAGTAAAAAATTATTTTTTGAATAATTTACTATAGAAAAGGCAATCCCTGGCGTAATTAAAATTTGCGACAGTAGAAAATTATTTTTTGAATAATTTACTATAGAAACGGCAATCCCTGGCGTAATTAAAATTTGCGACAGTTGAAAATTATTTTTTTAATAATTTACTATAGAAAAGGCAATCCCTGGCGTAATTAAAATTTGCGACAGTAGAAAATTATTTTTTGAAAAGTTTACTATAGAAAAGGCAATCCCTGGCGTAATTAAAATTTGCGACAGTAAAAAATTATTTTTTGAATAATTTACTATATAAAAGGCAATCCCTGGCGGATTTGAAATTTGCGACAGTTGAAAATTATTTTTTGAATAATTTACTATAGAAAAGGCAATCCCTGGCGTAATTAAAATTTGCGACAGTAAAAAATTATTTTTTGAATAATTTACTATAGAAAAGGCAATCCCTGGCGTAATTAAAATTTGCGACAGTATAAAATTATTTTTTGAATAATTTACTATAGAAAAGGCAATCCCTGGCGTAATTAAAATTTGCGACAGTAGAAAATTTTTTTTTGAAAAGTTTACTATAGAAAAGGCAATACCTGGCGTAATTAAAATTTGCGACAGTTGAAAATTATTTTTTGAATAATTTACTATAGAAAAGGCAATCCCTGGCTTAATTAAAATTTGCGACAGTTGAAAATTATTTTTTGAATAATTTACTATAGAAAAGGCAATCCCTGGCGTAATTAAAATTTGTGACAGTTGAAAATTATTTTTTGAATAATTTACTATAGAAAAGGCAATCCCTGGCGCAATTAAAATTTGCGACAGTATAAAATTATTTTTTGAATAATTTACTATAGAAAAGGCAATCCCTGGCGTAATTAAAATTTGCGACAGTATAAAATTATTTTTTGAAAAGTTTACTATAGAAAAGGCAATCCCTGGCGTAATTAAAATTTGCGACAGTTGAAAATTATTTTTTGAATAATTTACTATAGAAAAGGCAATCCCTGGCGCAATTAAAATTTGCGACAGTATAAAATTATTTTTTGAATAATTTACTATAGAAAAGGCAATCCCTGGCGTAATTAAAATTTGCGACAGTATAAAATTATTTTTTGAATAATTTACTATAGAAAAGGCAATCCCTGGCGGATTTGAAATTTGCGACAGTAGAAAATTATTTTTTGAATAATTTACTATAGAAAAGGCAATCCCTGGCGTAATTAAAATTTGCGACAGTAAAAAATTATTTTTTGAATAATTTACTGTAGAAAAGGCAATCCCTGGCGCAATTAAAATTTGCGACAGTATAAAATTATTTTTTGAATAATTTACTATAGAAAAGGCAATCCCTGGCGTAATTAAAATTTGCGACAGTAAAAAAATATTTTTTGAATAATTTACTATAGAAAAGGCAATCCCTGGCGTTATTAAAATTTGCGACAGTTGAAAATTATTTTTTGAATAATTTACTATAGAAAAGGCAATCCCTGGCGGATTTGAAATTTGCGACAGTTGAAAATTATTTTTTTGCAAAATTTACTATAGAAAAGGCAATCCCTGGCGCAATTAAAACTTGCGATAGTAAAAAATTATTTTTTGAATAATTTACTATAGAAAAGGCAATCCCTGGCGGATTTGAAATTTGCGACAGTAAAAAATTATTTTTTGAATAACTTACTATAGAAAAGGCAATCCCTGGCGTAATTAAAATTTGCGACAGTAGAAAATTATTTTTTGAAAAGTTTACTATAGAAAAGGCAATCCCTGGCGTAATTAAAATTTGCGACAGTAAAAAATTATTTTTTGAATAATTTACTATATAAAAGGCAATCCCTGGCGGATTTGAAATTTGCGACAGTTGAAAATTATTTTTTGAATAATTTACTATAGAAAAGGCAATCCCTGGCGTAATTAAAATTTGCGACAGTAAAAAATTATTTTTTGAATAATTTACTATAGAAAAGGCAATCCCTGGCGTAATTAAAATTTGCGACAGTATAAAATTATTTTTTGAATAATTTACTATAGAAAAGGCAATCCCTGGCGTAATTAAAATTTGCGACAGTAGAAAATTTTTTTTTGAAAAGTTTACTATAGAAAAGGCAATACCTGGCGTAATTAAAATTTGCGACAGTTGAAAATTATTTTTTGAATAATTTACTATAGAAAAGGCAATCCCTGGCTTAATTAAAATTTGCGACAGTTGAAAATTATTTTTTGAATAATTTACTATAGAAAAGGCAATCCCTGGCGTAATTAAAATTTGTGACAGTTGAAAATTATTTTTTGAATAATTTACTATAGAAAAGGCAATCCCTGGCGCAATTAAAATTTGCGACAGTATAAAATTATTTTTTGAATAATTTACTATAGAAAAGGCAATCCCTGGCGTAATTAAAATTTGCGACAGTATAAAATTATTTTTTGAAAAGTTTACTATAGAAAAGGCAATCCCTGGCGTAATTAAAATTTGCGACAGTTGAAAATTATTTTTTGAATAATTTACTATAGAAAAGGCAATCCCTGGCGCAATTAAAATTTGCGACAGTATAAAATTATTTTTTGAATAATTTACTATAGAAAAGGCAATCCCTGGCGTAATTAAAATTTGCGACAGTATAAAATTATTTTTTGAATAATTTACTATAGAAAAGGCAATCCCTGGCGGATTTGAAATTTGCGACAGTAGAAAATTATTTTTTGAATAATTTACTATAGAAAAGGCAATCCCTGGCGTAATTAAAATTTGCGACAGTAAAAAATTATTTTTTGAATAATTTACTGTAGAAAAGGCAATCCCTGGCGCAATTAAAATTTGCGACAGTATAAAATTATTTTTTGAATAATTTACTATAGAAAAGGCAATCCCTGGCGTAATTAAAATTTGCGACAGTAAAAAAATATTTTTTGAATAATTTACTATAGAGAAGGCAATCCCTGGCGTTATTAAAATTTGCGACAGTTGAAAATTATTTTTTGAATAATTTACTATAGAAAAGGCAATCCCTGGCGGATTTGAAATTTGCGACAGTTGAAAATTATTTTTTTGCAAAATTTACTATAGAAAAGGCAATCCCTGGCGCAATTAAAACTTGCGATAGTAAAAAATTATTTTTTGAATAATTTACTATAGAAAAGGCAATCCCTGGCGGATTTGAAATTTGCGACAGTAAAAAATTATTTTTTGAATAACTTACTATAGAAAAGGCAATCCCTGGCGTAATTAAAATTTGCGACAGTAGAAAATTATTTTTTGAAAAGTTTACTATAGGAAAGGCAATCCCTGGCGTAATTAAAACTTGCGACAGTTGAAAATTATTTTTTGAATAATTTACTATAGAAAAGGCAATCCCTGGCGTAATTAAAATCTGCGACAGTAGAAAATTATTTTTTGAAAAGTTTACTATAGAAAAGGCAATCCCTGGCGTAATTAAAATTTGCGACAGTAAAAAATTATTTTTTGAATAATTTACTATAGAAAAGGCAATCCCTGGCGGATTTGAAATTTGCGACAGTTGAAAATTATTTTTTGAATAATTTAGTATAGAAAAGGCAATCCCTGGCGTAATTAAAATTTGCGACAGTATAAAATTATTTTTTGAATAATTTACTATAGAAAAGGCAATCCCTGGCGTATTTAAAACTTGCGACAGTAAAAAATTATTTTTTGAATAATTTACTATAGAAAAGGCAATCCCTGGCGTAATTAAAATTTGCGACAGTAGAAAATTATTTTTTGAATTATTTACTAAATTATTTACTATAGAAAAGGCAATCCCTGGGATATTTAAAATTTGCGACAGTAAAAAATTATTTTTTGAATAATTTACTATAGAAAATGCAATCCCTGGCGTAATTAAAATTTGCGACAGTAGAAAATTATTTTTTGAATAATTTACTATAGAAGAGGCAATCCCTGGCGTAATTAAAATTTGCGACAGTAGAAAATTATTTTTTGAAAAGTTTACTATAGAAAAGGCAATCCCTGGCGTAATTAAAATTTGCGACAGTAAAAATTATTTTTTGAATAATTGCCTATAGAAAAGGCAATCCCTGGCGGATTTGAAATTTGCGACAGTTGAAAATTATTTTTTGAATAATTTACTATAGAAAGGCAATCCCAGGCGTAATTAAAATTTGCGACAGTAAAAAATTATTTTTTGAATAATTTACTATAGAAAAGGCAATCCCTGGCGTAATTAAAATTTGCGACAGTAGAAAATTATTTTTGAAAAGTTTACTATAGAAAAGGCAATCCCTGGCGTAATTAAAATTTGCGACAGTTGAAAATTATTTTTTGAATAATTTACTATAGAAAAGGCAATCCCTGGCGTAATTAAAATTTGCGACAGTTGAAAATTATTTTTTGAATAATTTACTATAGAAAAGGCAATCCCTGGCGTAATTAAAATTTGTGACAGTTGAAAATTATTTTTTGAATAATTTACTATAGAAAAGGCAATCACTGGCGCAATTAAAATTTGCGACATTATAAAATTATTTTTTGAATAATTTACTATATAGAAGGCAATCCCTGGCGTAATTAAAATTTGCGACAGTATAAAATTATTTTTTGAAAAGTTTACTATAGAAAAGGCAATCCCTGGCGTAATTAAAATTTGCGACAGTTGAAAATTATTTTTTGAATAATTTACTATAGAAAAGGCAATCCCTGGCCCAATTAAAATTTGCGACAGTATAAAATTATTTTTTGAATAATTTACTATAGAAAAGGCAATCCCTGGCGTAATTAAAATTTGCGACAGTATAAAATTATTTTTTGAATAATTTACTATAGAAAAGGCAATCCCTGGCGGATTTGAAATTTGCGACAGTAGAAAATTATTTTTGAATAATTTACTATAGAAAAGGCAATCCCTGGCGTAATTAAAATTTGCGACAGTAAAAAATTATTTTTTGAATAATTTACTGTAGAAAAGGCAATCCCTGGCGCAATTAAAATTTGCGACAGTATAAAATTATTTTTTGAATAATTTACTATAGAAAAGGCAATCCCTGGCTTAATTAAAATTTGCGACAGTAAAAAAATATTTTTTGAATAATTTACTATAGAAAAGGCAATCCCTGGCGTTATTAAAATTTGCGACAGTTGAAAATTATTTTTTGAATAATTTACTATAGAAAAGGCAATCCCTGGCGGATTTGAAATTTGCGACAGTTGAAAATTATTTTTTTGCAAAATTTACTATAGAAAAGGCAATCCCTGGCGCAATTAAAACTTGCGATAGTAAAAAATTATTTTTTGAATAATTTACTATAGAAAAGGCAATCCCTGGCGGATTTGAAATTTGCGACAGTAAAAAATTATTTTTTGAATAACTTACTATAGAAAAGGCAATCCCTGGCGTAATTAAAATTTGCGAGAGTAGAAAATTATTTTTTGAAAAGTTTACTATAGGAAAGGCAATCCCTGGCGTAATTAAAACTTGCGACAGTTGAAAATTATTTTTTGAATAATTTACTATAGAAAAGGCAATCCCTGGCGTAATTAAAATCTGCGACAGTAGAAAATTATTTTTTGAAAAGTTTACTATAGAAAAGGCAATCCCTGGCGTAATTAAAATTTGCGACAGTAAAAAATTATTTTTTGAATAATTTACTATAGAAAAGGCAATCCCTGGCGGATTTGAAATTTGCGACAGTTGAAAATTATTTTTTGAATAATTTACTATAGAAAAGGCAATCCCTGGCGTAATTAAAATTTGCGACAGTATAAAATTATTTTTTGAATAATTTACTATAGAAAAGGCAATCCCTGGCGTATTTAAAACTTGCGACAGTAAAAAATTATTTTTTGAATAATTTACTATAGAAAAGGCAATCCCTGGCGTAATTAAAATTTGCGACAGTAGAAAATTATTTTTTGAATTATTTACTAAATTATTTACTATAGAAAAGGCAATCCCTGGGATATTTAAAATTTGCGACAGTAAAAAATTATTTTTTGAATAATTTACTATAGAAAAGGCAATACCTGGCGTAATTAAAATTTGCGACAGTAGAAAATTATTTTTTGAATAATTTACTATAGAAAAGGCAATCCCTGGCGTAATTAAAATTTGCGACAGTAGAAAATTATTTTTTGTAAAGTTTACTATAGAAAAGGCAGTCCCTGGCGTAATTAAAATTTGCGACAGTAAAAAATTATTTTTTGAATAATTGACTATAGAAAAGGCAATCCCTGGCGGATTTGAAATTTGCGACAGTTGAAAATTATTTTTTGAATAGTTTACTATAGAAAGGCAATCCCTGGCGTAATTAAAATTTGCGACAGTAAAAAATTATTTTTTGAATAATTTACTATAGAAAAGGCAATCCCTGGCGTAATTAAAATTTGCGACAGTAGAAAATTATTTTTTGAATAATTTACTATAGAAAAGGCAATCCCTGGCGTAATTTAAATTTGCGACAGTAAAAAAATATTTTTTGAATAATTTACTATAGAAAAGGCAATCCCTGGCGTAATTAAAATTTGCGACAGTAGAAAATTATTTTTTGAATAATTTACTATAGAAAAGGCAATCCCTGGCGTAATTAAAATTTGCGACAGTAGAAAATTATTTTTTGAATAATTTACTATAGAAAAGGCAATCCCTGGCGTAATTAAAATTTGCGACAGTAGAAAATTATTTTTTGAAAAGTTTACTATAGGAAAGGCAATCCCTGGCGTAATTAAAACTTGCGACAGTTGAAAATTATTTTTTGAATAATCTACTATAGAAAAGGCAATCCCTGGCGGATTTGAAATTTGCGACAGTAAAAAATTATTTTTTGAATAATTTACTATAGAAAAGGCAATCCCTGGCGCAATTAAAATTTGCGACAGTTGAAAATTATTTTTTGAATAATTTACTATAGAAAAGGCAATCCCTGGCGTAATTAAAATTTGCGACAGTAGAAAATTATTTTCTGAAAAGTTTACTATAGGAAAGGTAATCCCTGGCGTAATTAAAACTTGCGACAGTTGAAAATTATTTTTTGAATAATTTACTATAGAAAAGGCAACCCCTGGCGTAATTAAAATTTGCGACAGTAGAAAATTATTTTTTGAAAAGTTTACTATAGAAAAGGCAATACCTGGCGTAATTAAAATTTGCGACAGTAAAAAATTATTTTTTGAATAATTTACTATAGAAAAGGCAATCCCTGGCGGATTTGAAATTTGCGACAGTTGAAAATTATTTTTTGAATAATTTACTATAGAAAAGGCAATCCCTGGCGTAATTAAAATTTGCGACAGTATAAAACTATTTTTTGAATAATTTACTATAGAAAAGGCAATCCCTGGCGTATTTAAAATTTGCGACAGTAAAAAATTATTTTTTGAATAATTTACTATAGAAAAGGCAATCCCTGGCGTAATTAAAATTTGCGACAGTAAAAAATTATTTTTTGAATAATTTACTATAGAAAAGGCAATCCCTGGCGTAATTAAAATTTGCGACAGTATAAAATTATTTTTTGAATAATTTACTATAGAAAAGGCAATCCCTGGCGTAATTAAAATTTGCGACAGTAGAAAATTATTTTTGAAAATTTTACTATAGAAAAGGCAATCCCTGGCGTAATTAAAATTTGCGACAGTATAAAATTATTTTTTGAATAATTTACTATAGAAAAGGCAATCCCTGGGATATTAAAAATTTGCGACAGTACAAAATTATTTTTTGAATAATTTACTATAGAAAAGGCAATCCCTGGCGTAATTAAAATTTGCGACAGTAGAAAATTATTTTTTGAATAATTTACTATAGAAACGGCAATCCCTGGCGTAATTAAAATTTGCGACAGTTGAAAATTATTTTTTTAATAATTTACTATAGAAAAGGCAATCCCTGGCGTAATTAAAATTTGCAACAGTAGAAAATTATTTTTTGAAAAGTTTACTATAGAAAAGGCAATCCCTGGCGTAATTAAAATTTGCGACAGTAAAAAATTATTTTTTGAATAATTTACTATATAAAAGGCAATCCCTGGCGGATTTGAAATTTGCGACAGTTGAAAATTATTTTTTGAATAATTTACTATAGAAAAGGCAATCCCTGGCGTAATTAAAATTTGCGACAGTAAAAAATTATTTTTTGAATAATTTACTATAGAAAAGGCAATCCCTGGCGTAATTAAAATTTGCGACAGTATAAAATTATTTTTTGAATAATTTACTATAGAAAAGGCAATCCCTGGCGTAATTAAAATTTGCGACAGTAGAAAATTATTTTTTGAAAAGTTTACTATAGAAAAGGCAATCCCTGGCGTAATTAAAATTTGCGACAGTTGAAAATTATTTTTTGAATAATTTACTATAGAAAAGGCAATCACTGGCGTAATTAAAATTTGCGACAGTTGAAAATTATTTTTTGAATAATTTACTATAGAAAAGGCAATCCCTGGCGTAATTAAAATTTGTGACAGTTGAAAATTATTTTTTGAATAATTTACTATAGAAAAGGCAATCTCTGGCGCAATTAAAATTTGCGACAGTATAAAATTATTTTTTGAATAATTTACTATAGAAAAGGCAATCCCTGGCGTAATTAAAATTTGCGACAGTATAAAATTATTTTTTGAAAGTTTACTATAGAAAAGGCAATCCCTGGCGTAATTAAAATTTGCGACAGTTGAAAATTATTTTTTGAATAATTTACTATAGAAAAGGCAATCCCTGGCGCAATTAAAATTTGCGGCAGTATAAAATTATTTTTTGAATAATTTACTATAGAAAAGGCAATCCCTGGCGTAATTAAAATTTGCGACAGTATAAAATTATTTTTTGAATAATTTACTATAGAAAAGGCAATCCCTGGCGGATTTGAAATTTGCGACAGTAGAAAATTATTTTTTGAATAATTTACTATAGAAAAGGCAATCCCTGGCGTAACTAAAATTTGCGACAGTAAAAAATTATTTTTTGCATAATTTACTGTAGAAAATGCAATCCCTGGCGCAATTAAAATTTGCGACAGTATAAAATAATTTTTTGAATAATTTACTAAAGAAAAGGCAATCCCTGGCGTAATTAAAATTTGCGACAGTACAAAAATATTTTTTGAATAATTTACTATAGAAAAGGCAATCCCTGGCGTTATTAAAATTTGCGAAAGTTGAAAATTATTTATGAAATAATTTACTATAGAAAAGGCAATCCCTGGCGGATTTGAAATTTGCGACAGTTGAAAATTATTTTTTTGCAAAATTTACTATAGAAAAGGCAATCCCTGGCGCAATTAAAACTTGCGATAGTAAAAAATTATTTTTTTGAATAATTTACTATAGAAAAGGCAATCCCTGGCGTAATTAAAATTTGCGACAGTAGAAAATTATTTTTTGAATAATTTACTATAGAAAAGGCAATCCCTGGCGCAATTAAAATTTGCGAAAGTTGAAAATTATTTATTGAATAATTTACTATAGAAAAGGCAATCCCTGGCGTAATTAAAATTTGCGACAGTAGAAAATTATTTTTTGAAAAGTTTACTATAGGAAAGGCAATCCCTGGCGTAATTAAAACTTGCGACAGTTGAAAATTATTTTTTGAATAATTTACTATAGAAAAGGCAATCCCTGGCGTAATTAAAATTTGCGACAGTAGAAAATTATTTTTTGAAAAGTTTACTATAGAAAAGGCAATCCCTGGCGTAATTAAAATTTGCGACAGTAAAAAATTATTTTTTGAATAATTTACTATAGAAAAGGCAATCCCTGGCGGATTTGAAATTTGCGACAATTGAAAATTATTTTTTGAATAATTTACTATAGAAAAGGCAATCCCTGGCGTAATTAAAATTTGCGACAGTATAAAATTATTTTTTGAATAATTTACTATAGAAAAGGCAATCCCTGGCGTATTTAAAATTTGCGACAGTAAAAAATTATTTTTTGAATAATTTACTATAGAAAAGGCAATCCCTGGCGTAATTAAAATTTGCGACAGTAGAAAATTATTTTTTGAAATATTTACTAAATTATTTACTATAGAAAAGGCAATCCCTGGGATATTTAAAATTTGCAACAGTAAAAAATTATTTTTTGAATAATTTACTATAGAAAAGTCAATCCCTGGCGTAATTAAAATTTGCGACAGTAGAAAATTATTTTTTGAATAATTTACTATAGAAAAGGCAATCCCTGGCGTAATTAAAATTTGCGACAGTAGAAAATTAGTTTTTGAAAAGTTTACTATAGAAAAGGCAATCCCTGGCGTAATTAAAATTTGCGACAGTAAAAAATTATTTTTTGAATAATTTACTATAGAAAAGGCAATCCCTGGCGGATTTGAAATTTGCGACAGTTGAAAATTATTTTTTGAATAATTTACTATAGAAAAGGCAATCCCTGGCGTAATTAAAATTTGCGACAGTAAAAAATTATTTTTTGAATAATTTACTATAGAAAAGGCAATCCCTGGCGTAATTAAAATTTGCGACAGTAGAAAATTATTTTTTGAATAATTTACTATAGAAAAGGCAATCCCTGGCGTAATTAAAATTTGCGACAGTAAAAAATTATTTTTTGAATAATTTGCTATAGAAAAGGCAATACCTGGCGTAATTAAAATTTGCGACAGTAGAAAATTATTTTTTGAATAATTTACTATAGAAAAGGCAATCCCTGGGGTAATTAAAATTTGCGACAGTTGAAAATTATTTTTTGAATAATTTACTATAGAAAAGGCAATCCCTGGCGTAATTAAAATTTGCGACAGTATAAAATTATTTTTTGAATAATTTACAATAGAAAAGGCAATCCCTGGCGTAATTAAAATTTTCGACAGTAGAAAATTATTTTTTGAATAATTTACTATAGAAAAGGCAATCCCTGGCGTAATTAAAATTTGCGACAGTAAAAAATTATTTTTTGAAAAATTTACTATAGAAAAGGCAATCCCTGGCGCAATTAAAATTTGCGACAGTTGAAAATTAGTTTTTGAATAATTTACTATAGAAAAGGCAATCCCTGGCGTAATTAAAATTTGCGACAGTAGAAAATTATTTTTTGAATAATTTACTATAGAAAAGGCAATCCCTGGCGTAATTAAAATTTGCGACAGTAGAAAATTATTTTTTGAATAATTTACTATAGAAAAGGCAATCCCTGGCGTAATTAAAATTTGCGACAGTAAAAAATTATTTTTTGAATAATTTACTATAGAAAAGGCAATCCCTGGCGCAATTAAAATTTGCGACAGTATAAAATTATTTTTTGAATAATTTACTATAGAAAAGGCAATCCCTGGCGTAATTAAAATTTGCGACAGTAGAAGATTATTTTTTGAATAATTTACTATAGAAAAGGCAATCCCTGGCGTAATTAAAATTTGCGACAGTATAAAATTATTTTTTGAATAATTTACTATAGAAAAGGCAATCCCTGGCGTAATTAAAATTTGCGACAGTAGAAAATTATTTTTTGAATAATTTACTATAGAAAAGGCAATCCCTGGCGTAATTAAAATTTGCGACAGTAAAAAATTATTTTTTGAATAATTTACTATAGAAAAGGCAATCCCTGGCGCAATTAAAATTTGCGACAGTAAAAAATTATTTTTTGAATAATTTACTATAGAAAAGGCAATCCCTGGCGTAATTAAAATTTGCGACAGTATAAAATTATTTTTTGAATAATTTACTATAGAAAAGGCAATCCCTGGCGTAATTAAAATTTGCGACAGTAGAAAATTATTTTTTGAAAAGTTTACTATAGAAAAGGCAATCCCTGGCGTAATTAAAATTTGCGACAGTTGAAAATTATTTTTTGAATAATTTACTATAGAAAAGGCAATCCCTGGCGTAATTAAAATTTGAGACAGTTGAAATTTATTTTTTGAATAATTTACTATAGAAAAGGCAATCCCTGGCGTAATTAAAATTTGTGACAGTTGAAAATTATTTTTTGAATAATTTACTATAGAAAAGGCAATCCCTGGCGTAATTAAAATTTGCGACAGTATAAAATTATTTTTTGAATAATTTACTATAGAAAAGGCAATCCCTGGCGTAATTAAAATTTGCGACAGTAGAAAATTATTTTTTGAAAAGTTTACTATAGAAAAGGCAATCCCTGGCGTAATTAAAATTTGCGACAGTTGAAAATTATTTTTTGAATAATTTACTATAGAAAAGGCAATCCCTGGCGTAATTAAAATTTGCGACAGTTGAAAATTATTTTTTGAATAATTTACTATATAAAAGGCAATCCCTGGCGGATTTGAAATTTGCGACAGTTGAAAATTATTTTTTGAATAATTTACTATAGAAAAGGCAAACCCTGGCGTAATTAAAATTTGCGACAGTAAAAAATTATTTTTTGAATAATTTACTATAGAAAAGGCAATCCCTGGCGTAATTAAAATTTGCGACAGTATAAAATTATTTTTTGAATAATTTACTATAGAAAAGGCAATCCCTGGCGTAATTAAAATTTGCGACAGTAGAAAATTATTTTTTGAAAAGTTTACTATAGAAAAGGCAATCCCTGGCGTAATTAAATTTTGCGACAGTTGAAAATTATTTTTTGAATAATTTACTATACAAAAGGCAATCCCTGGCGTAATTAAAATTTGCGACAGTTGAAAATTATTTTTTGAATAATTTACTATAGAAAAGGCAATCCCTGGCGTAATTACAATTTGTGACAGTTGAAAATTATTTTTTGAATAATTTACTATAGAAAAGGCAATCTCTGGCGCAATTAAAATTTGCGACAGTATAAAATTATTTTTTGAATAATTTACTATAGAAAAGGCAATCCCTGGCGTAATTAAAATTTGCGACAGTATAAAATTATTTTTTGAAAAGTTTACTATAGAAAAGGCAATCCCTGGCGTAATTAAAATTTGCGACAGTTGAAAATTATTTTTTGAATAATTTACTATAGAAAAGGCAATCCCTGGCGCAATTAAAATTTGCGACAGTATAAAATTATTTTTTGAATAATTTACTATAGAAAAGGCAATCCCTGGCGTAATAAAAATTTGCGACAGTATAAAATTATTTTTTGAATAATTTACTATAGAAAAGGCAATCCCTGGCGGATTTGAAATTTGCGACAGTAGAAAATTATTTTTTGAATAATTTACTATAGAAAAGGCAATCCCTGGCGAAATTAAAATTTGCGACAGTAAAAAATTATTTTTTGCATAATTTACTGTAGAAAAGGCAATCCCTGGCGCAATTAAAATTTGCGACAGTATAAAATTATTTTTTGAATAATTTACTATAGAAAAGGCAATCCCTGGCGTAATTAAAATTTGCGACAGTACAAAAATATTTTTTGAATAATTTACTATAGAAAAGGCAATCCCTGGCGTTATTAAAATTTGCGACAGTTGAAAATTATTTATGAAATAATTTACTATAGAAAAGGCAATCCCTGGCGGATATGAAATTTGCGACAGTTGAAAATTATTTTTTTGCAAAATTTACTATAGAAAAGGCAATCCCTGGCGCAATTAAAACTTGCGATAGTAAAAAATTATTTTTTTGAATAATTTACTATAGAAAAGGCAATCCCTGGCGTAATTAAAATTTGCGACAGTAGAAAATTATTTTTTGAATAATTTACTATAGAAAAGGCAATCCCTGGCGCAATTAAAATTTGCGAAAGTTGAAAATTATTTATTGAATAATTTACTATAGAAAAGGCAATCCCTGGCGTAATTAAAATTTACGACAGTAGAAAATTATTTTTTGAAAAGTTTACTATAGGAAAGGCAATCCCTGGCGTAATTAAAACTTGCGACAGTTGAAAATTATTTTTTGAATAATTTACTATAGAAAAGGCAATCCCTGGCGTAATTAAAATTTGCGACAGTAGAAAATTATTTTTTTAAAAGTTTACTATAGAAAAGGCAATCCCTGGCGTAATTAAAATTTGCGACAGTAAAAAATTATTTTTTGAATAATTTACTATAGAAAAGGCAATCCCTGGCGGATTTGAAATTTGCGACAGTTGAAAATTATTTTTTGAATAATTTACTATAGAAAAGGCAATCCCTGGCGTAATTAAAATTTGCGACAGTATAAAATTATTTTTTGAATAATTTACTATAGAAAAGGCAATCCCTGGCGTATTTAAAATTTGCGACAGTAAAAAATTATTTTTTGAATAATTTACTATAGAAAAGGCAATCCCTGGCGTAATTAAAATTTGCGACAGTAGAAAATTATTTTTTGAAATATTTACTAAATTATTTACTATAGAAAAGGCAATCCCTGGGATATTTAAAATTTGCAACAGTAAAAAATTATTTTTTGAATAATTTACTATAGAAAAGTCAATCCCTGGCGTAATTAAAATTTGCGACAGTAGAAAATTATTTTTTGAATAATTTACTATAGAAAAGGCAATCCCTGGCGTAATTAAAATTTGCGACAGTAGAAAATTAGTTTTTGAAAAGTTTACTATAGAAAAGGCAATCCCTGGCGTAATTAAAATTTGCGAGAGTAAAAAATTATTTTTTGAATAATTTACTATAGAAAAGGCAATCCCTGGCGGATTTGAAATTTGCGACAGTTGAAAATTATTTTTTGAATAATTTACTATAGAAAAGGCAATCCCTGGCGTAATTAAAATTTGCGACAGTAAAAAATTATTTTTTGAATAATTTACTATAGAAAAGGCAATCCCTGGCGTAATTAAAATTTGCGACAGTAGAAAATTATTTTTTGAATAATTTACTATAGAAAAGGCAATCCCTGGCGTAATTAAAATTTGCGACAGTAAAAAATTATTTTTTGAATAATTTGCTATAGAAAAGGCAATACCTGGCGTAATTAAAATTTGCGACAGTAGAAAATTATTTTTTGAATAATTTACTATAGAAAAGGCAATCCCTGGGGTAATTAAAATTTGCGACAGTTGAAAATTATTTTTTGAATAATTTACTATAGAAAAGGCAATCCCTGGCGTAATTAAAATTTGCGACAGTATAAAATTATTTTTTGAATAATTTACAATAGAAAAGGCAATCCCTGGCGTAATTAAAATTTTCGACAGTAGAAAATTATTTTTTGAATAATTTACTATAGAAAAGGCAATCCCTGGCGTAACTAAAATTTGCGACAGTAAAAAATTATTTTTTGAAAAATTTACTATAGAAAAGGCAATCCCTGGCGCAATTAAAATTTGCGACAGTTGAAAATTAGTTTTTGAATAATTTACTATAGAAAAGGCAATCCCTGGCGTAATTAAAATTTGCGACAGTAGAAAATTATTTTTTGAATAATTTACTATAGAAAAGGCAATCCCTGGCGTAATTAAAATTTGCGACAGTAGAAAATTATTTTTTGAATAATTTACTATAGAAAAGGCAATCCCTGGCGTAATTAAAATTTGCGACAGTAAAAAATTATTTTTTGAATAATTTACTATAGAAAAGGCAATCCCTGGCGCAATTAAAATTTGCGACAGTATAAAATTATTTTTTGAATAATTTACTATAGAAAAGGCAATCCCTGGCGTAATTAAAATTTGCGACAGTAGAAGATTATTTTTTGAATAATTTACTATAGAAAAGGCAATCCCTTGCGTAATTAAAATTTGCGACAGTTGAAAATTATTTTTTGCAAAATTTACTATAGAAAAGGCAATCCCTGGCGTAATTAAAATTTGCGACAGTAGAAAATTATTTTTTGAAAAGTTTACTATAGAAAAGGCAATCCCTGGCGTAATTAAAATTTGCGACAGTTGAAAATTATTTTTTGAATAATTTACTATAGAAAAGGCAATCCCTGGCGCAATTAAAATTTGCGACAGTAAAAAATTATTTTTTGAATAATTTACTATAGAAAAGGCAATCCCTGGCGCACTTAAAATTTGCGACAGTAAAAAATTATTTTTTGAATAATTTACTATAGAAAAGGCAATACCTGGCGTAATTAAAATTTGCGACAGTAAAAAATTATTTTTTGCAAAATTTACTGTAGAAAAGGCAATCCCTGGCGCAATTAAAACTTGCGATAGTAAAAAATTATTTTTTGAATAATTTACTATAGAAAAGGCAATCCCTGGCGGATTTGAAATTTGCGACAGTAAAAAATTATTTTTTTGCAAAATTTACTATAGAAAAGGCAATCCCTGGGGTATTTAAAATTTGCGACAGTATAAAATTATTTTTTGAATAATTTACTATAGAAAAGGCAATCCCTGGGATATTTAAAATTTGCGACAGTAAAAAATTATTTTTTGAATAATTTACTATAGAAAAGGCAATCCCTGGCGTAATTAAAAATTGCGACAGTAAAAAATTATTTTTTGAAAAGTTTACTATAAAAAAGGCAATCCCTGGCGGATTTGAAATTTGCGACAGTAGAAAATTATTTTGTGAATAATTTACTATAGAAAAGGCAATCCCTGGCGTAATTAAAATTTGCGACAGTAAAATATTATTTTTTGAATAATTTGCCATAGAAAAGGCAATCCCTGGGATATTTAAAATTTGCGACAGTAAAAAATTATTTTTTGAATAATTAACTATAGAAAAGGCAATCCCTGGCGCAATTAAAATTTTCGACAGTTGAAAATTATTTTTTGAATAATTTACTATAGAAAAAGCAATCCCTGGCGTAATTAAAATTTGCGACAGTTGAAAATTATTTTTTGAATAATTTACTATAGAAAAGGCAATCCCTGGCGCAATTAAAATTTGCGACAGTATAAAATTATTTTTTGAATAATTTACTATAGAAAAGGCAATCCCTGGCGTAATTAAAATTTGCGACAGTAGAAAATTATTTTTTGAATAATTTACTATAGAAAAGGCAATCCCTGGCGCAATTAAAATTTGCGACAGTTGAAAATTATTTTTTGAATAATTTACTATAGAAAAGGCAATACCTGGCGGATTTGAAATTTGCGACAGTTGAAAATTATTTTTTGAATAATTTACTATAGAAAAGGCAATCCCTGGCGCAATTAAAATTTGCGACAGTAAAAAATTATTTTTTGAATAATTTACTATAGAAAAGGCAATCCCTGGCGGATTTGAAATTTGCGACAGTTGAAAATTATTTTTTGAATAATTTACTATAGAAAAGGCAATCCCTGGCGCAATTAAAATTTGCGACAGTATAAAATTATTTTTTGAATAATTTACTATAGAAAAGGCAATACCTGGCGGATTTGAAATTTGCGACAGTTGAAAATTATTTTTTGAATAATTTACTATAGAAAAGGCAATCCCTGGGATATTTAAAATTTGCGACAGTAAAAAATTATTTTTTGAATAATTTACTATAGAAAAGGCAATCCCTGGCGCAATTAAAATTTGTGACAGTTGAAAATTATTTTTTGAATAATTTACTATAGAAAAGGCAATCCCTGGCGTAATTAAAATTTGCGACAGTTGAAAATTATTTTTTGAATAATTTACTATAGAAAAGGCAATCCCTGGCGCAATTAAAATTTGCGACAGTATAAAATTATTTTTTGAATAATTTACTATAGAAAAGGCAATCCCTGGCGTAATTAAAATTTGCGACAGTACAAAATTATTTTTTGAATAATTTACTATAGAAAGGCAATCCCTCGCGCAATTAAAATTTGCGACAGTTGAAAATTATTTTTTGAATAATTTACTATAGAAAAGGCAATCCCTGGCGTAATTAAAATTTGCGACAGTTGAAAATTATTTTTTGAATAATTTACTATAGAAAAGGCAATCCCTGGCGCAATTAAAATTTGCGACAGTATAAAATTATTTTTTGAATAATTTACTATAGAAAAGGCAATCCCTGGCGTAATTAAAATTTGCGACAGTAGAAAATTATTTTTTGAATAATTTACTATAGAAAAGGCAATCCCTGCGATATTTAAAATTTGCGACAGTAAAAAATTATTTTTTTGCAAAATTTACTATAGAAAAGGCAATCCCTGGCGTAATTAAAATTTGCGACAGTAGAAAATTATTTTTTGAATAATTTACTATAGAAAAGGCAATCCCTGGCGTAATTAAAATTTGCGACAGTAAAAAATTATTTTTTGAATAATTTACTATAGAAAAGGCAATCCCTGGCGGATTTGAATTTTGCGACAGTTGAAAATTATTTTTTGAATAATTTACTATAGAAAAGGCAATCCCTGGCGTAATTAAAATTTGCGACAGTAAAAAATTATTTTTTGAATAATTTACTATAGAAAAGGCAATCCCTGGCGTAATTAAAATTTGCGACAGTATAAAATTATTTTTTGAATAATTTACTATAGAAAAGGCAATCCCTGGCGTAATTAAAATTTGCGACAGTAAAAAATTATTTTTTGAATAATTTACTATAGAAAAGGCAATCCCTGGCGCAATTAAAATTTGCGACAGTATAAAATTATTTTTTGAATAATTTACTATAGAAAAGGCAATCCCTGGCGTAATTAAAATTTGCGACAGTATAAAATTATTTTTTGAATAATTTACTATAGAAAAGGCAATCCCTGGCGTAATTAAAATTTGCGACAGTAAAAAATTATTTTTTGAATAATTTACTATAGAAAAGGCAATCCCTGGCGCAATTAAAATTTGCGACAGTATAAAATTATTTTTTGAATAATTTACTATAGAAAAGGCAATCCCTGGCGTAATTAAAATTTGCGAGAGTAGAAGATTATTTTTTGAATAATTTACTATAGAAAAGGCAATCCCTGGCGTAATTAAAATTTGCGACAGTTGAAAATTATTTTTTGCAAAATTTACTATAGAAAAGGCAATCCCTGGCGTAATTAAAATTTGCGACAGTATAAAATTATTTTTTGAATAATTTACTATAGAAAAGGCAATCCCTGGCGTAATTAAAATTTGCGAGAGTAGAAGATTATTTTTTGAATAATTTACTATAGAAAAGGCAATCCCTGGCGTAATTAAAATTTGCGACAGTTGAAAATTATTTTTTGCAAAATTTACTATAGAAAAGGCAATCCCTGGCGTAATTAAAATTTGCGACAGTAGAAAATTATTTTTTGAAAAGTTTACTATAGAAAAGGCAATCCCTGGCGTAATTAAAATTTGCGACAGTTGAAAATTATTTTTTGAATAATTTACTATAGAAAAGGCAATCCCTGGCGTAATTAAAAATTTGCGACAGTAAAAAATTATTTTTTGAATAATTTACTATAGAAAAGGCAATCCCTGGCGTAATTAAAATTTGCGACAGTATAAAATTATTTTTTGAATAATTTACTATAGAAAAGGCAATCCCTGGCGTAATTAAAATTTGCGACAGTAAAAAATTATTTTTTGAATAATTTACTATAGAAAAGGCAATCCCTGGCGCAATTAAAATTTGCGACAGTATAAAATTATTTTTTGAATAATTTACTATAGAAAAGGCAATCCCTGGCGTAATTAAAATTTGCGAGAGTAGAAGATTATTTTTTGAATAATTTACTATAGAAAAGGCAATCCCTGGCGTAATTAAAATTTGCGACAGTTGAAAATTATTTTTTGCAAAATTTACTATAGAAAAGGCAATCCCTGGCGTAATTAAAATTTGCGACAGTAGAAAATTATTTTTTGAAAAGTTTACTATAGAAAAGGCAATCCCTGGCGTAATTAAAATTTGCGACAGTTGAAAATTATTTTTTGAATAATTTACTATAGAAAAGGCAATCCCTGGCGCAATTAAAATTTGCGACAGTAAAAAATTATTTTTTGAATAATTTACTATAGAAAAGGCAATCCCTGGCGCACTTAAAATTTGCGACAGTAAAAAATTATTTTTTGAATAATTTACTATAGAAAAGGCAATACCTGGCGTAATTAAAATTTGCGACAGTAAAAAATTATTTTTTGCAAAATTTACTGTAGAAAAGGCAATCCCTGGCGCAATTAAAACTTGCGATAGTAAAAAATTATTTTTTGAATAATTTACTATAGAAAAGGCAATCCCTGGCGGATTTGAAATTTGCGACAGTAAAAAATTATTTTTTTGCAAAATTTACTATAGAAAAGGCAATCCCTGGGGTATTTAAAATTTGCGACAGTATAAAATTATTTTTTGAATAATTTACTATAGAAAAGGCAATCCCTGGGATATTTAAAATTTGCGACAGTAAAAAATTATTTTTTGAATAATTTACTATAGAAAAGGCAATCCCTGGCGTAATTAAAAATTGCGACAGTAAAAAAATTATTTTTTGAAAAGTTTACTATAAAAAAGGCAATCCCTGGCGGATTTGAAATTTGCGACAGTAGAAAATTATTTTGTGAATAATTATACTATAGAAAAGGCAATCCCTGCGTAATTAAAATTTGCGACAGTAAAATATTATTTTTTGAATAATTTACCATAGAAAAGGCAATCCCTGGGATATTTAAAATTTGCGACAGTAAAAAATTATTTTTGAATAATTAACTATAGAAAAGGCAATCCCTGGCGCAATTAAAATTTGCGACAGTTGAAAATTATTTTTTGAATAATTTACTATAGAAAAAAGCAATCCCTGGCGTAATAAAATTTGCGACAATTGAAAATTATTTTTTGAATAATTTACTATAGAAAAGGCAATCCCTGGCGCAATTAAATTTGCGACAGTATAAAATTATTTTTTGAATAATTTACTATAGAAAAGGCAATCCCTGGCGTAATTAAAATTTGCGACAGTAGAAAATTATTTTTGAATAATTTACTATAGAAATGGCAATCCCTGGCGCAATTAAAATTTGCGACAGTTGAAAATTATTTTTTGAATAATTTACTATAGAAAAGGCAATACCTGGCGGATTTGAAATTTGCGACAGTTGAAAATTATTTTTTGAATAATTTACTATAGAAAAGGCAATCCCATGGCGCAATTAAAATTTTGCGACAGTAAAAAATTATTTTTTGAATAATTTACTATAGAAAAGGCAATCCCTGGCGGATTTGAAATTTGCGACAGTTGAAAATTATTTTTTGAATAATTTACTATAGAAAAGGCAATCCCTGGCGCAATTAAAATTTGCGACAGTATAAAATTATTTTTTGAATAATTTACTATAGAAAAGGCAATACCTGGCGGATTTGAAATGTGCGACAGTTGAAAATTATTTTTTGAATAATTTACTATAGAAAAGGCAATCCCTGGGTTATTTAAAATTTGCGACAGTAAAAAATTATTTTTTGAATAATTTACTATAGAAAAGGCAATCCCTGGCGCAATTAAAATTTGTGACAGTTGAAAATTATTTTTTGAATAATTTACTATAGAAAAGGCAATCCCTGGCGTAATTAAAATTTGCGACAGTTGAAAATTATTTTTTGAATAATTTACTATAGAAAAGGCAATCCCTGGCGCAATTAAAATTTGCGACAGTATAAAATTATTTTTTGAATAATTTACTATAGAAAAGGCAATCCCTGGCGTAATTAAAATTTGCGACAGTAGAAAATTATTTTTTGAATAATTTACTATAGAAAGGCAATCCCTCGCGCAATTAAAATTTGCGACAGTTGAAAATTATTTTTTGAATAATTTACTATAGAAAAGGCAATCCCTGGCGTAATTAAAATTTGCGACAGTTGAAAATTATTTTTTGAATAATTTACTATAGAAAAGGCAATCCCTGGCGCAATTAAAATTTGTGACAGTATAAAATTATTTTTTGAATAATTTACTATAGAAAAGGCAATCCCTGGCGTAATTAAAATTTGCGACAGTAGAAAATTATTTTTTGAATAATTTACTATAGAAAAGGCAATCCCTGCGATATTTAAAATTTGCGACAGTAAAAAATTATTTTTTTGCAAAATTTACTATAGAAAAGGCAATCCCTGGCGTAATTAAAATTTGCGACAGTAGAAAATTATTTTTTGAATAATTTACTATAGAAAAGGCAATCCCTGGCGTAATTAAAATTTGCGACAGTAAAAAATTATTTTTTGAATAATTTACTATAGAAAAGGCAATCCCTGGCGGATTTGAATTTTGCGACAGTTGAAAATTATTTTTTGAATAATTTACTATAGAAAAGGCAATCCCTGGCGTAATTAAAATTTGCGACAGTAAAAAATTATTTTTTGAATAATTTACTATAGAAAAGGCAATCCCTGGCGTAATTAAAATTTGCGACAGTAAAAAATTATTTTTTGAATAATTTACTATAGAAAAGGCAATCCCTGGCGGATTTGAAATTTGCGACAGTTGAAAATTATTTTTTGAATAATTTACTATAGAAAAGGCAATCCCTGGCGTAATTAAAAATTTGCGACAGTAAAAAATTATTTTTTGAATAATTTACTATAGAAAAGGCAATCCCTGGCGTAATTAAAATTTGCGACAGTATAAAATTATTTTTTGAATAATTTACTATAGAAAAGGCAATCCCTGGCGTAATTAAAATTTGCGACAGTATAAAATTATTTTTTGAATAATTTACTATAGAAAAGGCAATCCCTGGCGTAATTAAAATTTGCGACAGTATAAAATTATTTTTTGAAAAGTTTACTATAGAAAAGGCAATCCCTGGCGTAATTAAAATTTGCGACAGTTGAAAATTATTTTTTGAATAATTTACTATAGAAAAGGCAATCCCTGGCGCAATTAAAATTTGCGACAGTATAAAATTATTTTTTGAATAATTTACTATAGAAAAGGCAATCCCTGGCGTAATTAAAATTTGCGACAGTAAAAAAATATTTTTTGAATAATTTACTATAGAAAAGGCAATCCCTGGCGTTATTAAAATTTGCGACAGTTGAAAATTATTTTTTGAATAATTTCCTATAGAAAAGGCAATCCCTGGCGGATTTGAAATTTGCGACAGTTGAAAATTATTTTTTTGCAAAATTTACTATAGAAAAGGCAATCCCTGGCGCAATTAAAACTTGCGATAGTAAAAAATTTTTTTTTGAATAATTTACTATAGAAAAGGCAATCCCTGGCGGATTTGAAATTTGCGACAGTAAAAAATTAATTTTTGAATAATTTACTATGGAAAAGGCAATCCCTGGGGCAATTAAAATTTGCGACAGTTGAAAATTATTTTTTGAATAATTTACTATAGAAAAGGCAATCCCTGGCGTAATTAAAATTTGCGACAGTAGAAAATTATTTTTTGAAAAGTTTACTATAGGAAAGGCAATCCCTGGCGTAATTAAAACTTCCGACAGTTGAAAATTATTTTTTGAATAATTTACTATAGAAAAGGCAATCCCTGGCGTAATTAAAATTTGCGACAGTAGAAAATTATTTTTTGAAAAGTTTACTATAGAAAAGGCAATCCCTGGCGTAATTAAAATTTGCGACAGTAAAAAATTATTTTTTGAATAATTTACTATAGAAAAGGCAATCCCTGGCGGATTTGAAATTTGCGACAGTTGAAAATTATTTTTTGAATAATTTATTATAGAAAAGGCAATCCCTGGCGTAATTAAAATTTGCGACAGTATAAAATTATTTTTTGAATAATTTACTATAGAAAAGGCAATCCCTGGCGTATTTAAAATTTGCGACAGTAAAAAATTATTTTTTGAATAATTTACTATAGAAAAGGCAATCCCTGGCGTAATTAAAATTTGCGACAGTAGAAAATTATTTTTTGAATTATTTACTAAATTATTTACTATAGAAAAGGCAATCCCTGGGATATTTAAAATTTGCGACAGTAAAAAATTATTTTTTGAATAATTTACTATAGAAAAGTCAACCCCTGGCGTAATTAAAATTTGCGACAGTAGAAAATTATTTTTTGAATAATTTACTATAGAAAAGGCAATCCCTGGCGTAATTAAAATTTGCGACAGTAGAAAATTATTTTTTGAAAAGTTTACTATAGAAAAGGCAATCCCTGGCGTAATTAAAATTTGCGACAGTAAAAAATTATTTTTTGAATAATTTACTATAGAAAAGGCACTCCCTGGCGGATTTGAAATTTGCGACAGTTGAAAATTATTTTTTGAATAATTTACTATAGAAAAGGCAATCCCTGGCGTAATTAAAATTTGCGACAGTAAAAAATTATTTTTTGAATAATTTACTATAGAAAAGGCAATCCCTGGCGTAATTAAAATTTGCGACAGTAGAAAATTATTTTTTGAATAATTTACTATAGAAAAGGCAATCCCTGGCGTAATTAAAATTTGCGACAGTAAAAAATTATTTTTTGAATAATTTACTATAGAAAAGGCAATACCTGGCGTAATTAAAATTTGCGACAGTAGAAAATTATTTTTTGAATAATTTACTATAGAAAAGGCAATCCCTGGGTTAATTAAAATTTGCGACAGTTGAAAATTATTTTTTGAATAATTTACTATAGAAAAGGCAATCCCTGGCGTAATTAAAATTTGCGACAGTATAAAATTATTTTTTGAATAATTTACAATAGAAAAGGCAATCCCTGGCGTAATTAAAATTTGCGACAGTAGAAAATTATTTTTTGAATAATTTACTATAGAAAAGGCAATCCCTGGCGTAATTAAAATTTGCGACAGTAAAAAATTATTTTTTGAAAAATTTACTATAGAAAAGGCAATCCCTGGCGCAATTAAAATTTGCGACAGTAGAAAATTATTTTTTGAATTATTTACTAAATTATTTACTATAGAAAAGGCAATCCCTGGGATATTTAAAATTTGCGACAGTAAAAAATTATTTTTTGAATAATTTACTATAGAAAAGTCAATCCCTGGCGTAATTAAAATTTGCGACAGTAAAAAATTATTTTTTGAATAATTTACTATAGAAAAGGCAATCCCTGGCGGATTTGAAATTTGCGACAGTTGAAAATTATTTTTTGAATAATTTACTATAGAAAAGGCAATCCCTGGCGTAATTAAAATTTGCGACAGTAAAAAATTATTTTTTGAATAATTTACTATAGAAAAGGCAATCCCTGGCGTAATTAAAATTTGCGACAGTAGAAAATTATTTTTTGAATAATTTACTATAGAAAAGGCAATCCCTGGCGTAATTAAAATTTGCGACAGTAAAAAATTATTTTTTGAATAATTTACTATAGAAAAGGCAATACCTGGCGTAATTAAAATTTGCGACAGTAGAAAATTATTTTTTGAATAATTTACTATAGAAAAGGCAATCCCTGGGGTATTTAAAATTTGCGACAGTATAAAATTATTTTTTGAATAATTTACTATAGAAAAGGCAATCCCTGGGATATTTAAAATTTGCGACAGTAAAAAATTATTTTTTGAATAATTTACTATAGAAAAGGCAATCCCTGGCGTAATTAAAATTTGCGACAGTAAAAAATTATTTTTTGAAAAGTTTACTATATAAAAGGCAATCCCTGGCGGATTTGAAATTTGCGACAGTAGAAAAAAATTTTGTCAATAATTTACTATAGAAAAGGCAATCCCTGGCGTAATTAAAATTTGCGACAGTAAAATATTATTTTTTGAATAATTTACCATAGAAAAGGCAATCCCTGGGATATTTAAAATTTGCGACAGTAAAAAATTATTTTTTGAATAATTTACTATAGAAAAGGCAATCCCTGGCGCAATTAAAATTTGCGACAGTTGAAAATTATTTTTTGAATAATTTACTATAGAAAAGGCAATCCCTGGCGTAATTAAAATTTGCGACAGTTGAAAATTATTTTTTGAATAATTTACTATAGAAAAGGCAATCCCTGGCGCAATTAAAATTTGCGACAGTATAAAATTATTTTTTGAATAATTTACTATAGAAAAGGCAATCCCTGGCGTAATTAAAATTTGCGACAGTAGAAAATTATTTTTTGAATAATTTACTATAGAAAAGGCAATCCCTGGCGCAATTAAAATTTGCGACAGTTGAAAATTATTTTTTGAATAATTTACTATAGAAAAGCCAATCCCTGGCGTAATTAAAATTTGCGACAGTAGAAAATTATTTTTTGAATAATTTACTATAGAAAAGGCAATCCCTGGGATATTTAAAACTTGCGACAGTAAAAAATTATTTTTTTGCAAAATTTACTATAGAAAAGGCAATCCCTGGCGTAATTAAAATTTGCGACAGTAGAAAATTATTTTTTGAATAATTTACTATAGAAAAGGCAATCCCTGGCGTAATTAAAATTTGCGACAGTAAAAAATTATTTTTTGAATAATTTACTATAGAAAAGGCAATACCTGGCGGATTTGAAATTTGCGACACTTGAAAATTATTTTTTGAATAATTTACTATAGAAAAGGCAATCCCTGGGATATTTAAAATTTGCGACAGTAAAAAATTATTTTTTGAATAATTTACTATAGAAAAGGCAATCCCTGGCGCAATTAAAATTTGTGACAGTTGAAAATTATTTTTTGAATAATTTACTATAGAAAAGGCAATCCCTGACGTAATTAAAATTGGCGACAGTTGAAAATTATTTTTTGAATAATTTACTATAGAAAAGGCAATCCCTGGCGCAATTAAAATTTGCGACAGTATAAAATTATTTTTTGAATAATTTACTATAGAAAAGGCAATCCCTGGCGTAATTAAAATTTGCGACAGTAGAAAATTATTTTTTGAATAATTTACTATAGAAAAGGCAATCCCTCGCGCAATTAAAATTTGCGACAGTTGAAAATTATTTTTTGAATAATTTACTATAAAAGGCAATCCCTGGCGTAATTAAAATTTGCGACAGTTGAAAATTATTTTTTGAATAATTTACTATAGAAAAGGCAATCCCTGGCGCAATTAAAATTTGCGACAGTATAAAATTATTTTTTGAATAATTTACTATAGAAAAGGCAATCCCTGGCGTAATTAAAATTTGCGACAGTAGAAAATTATTTTTTGAATAATTTACTATAGAAAAGGCAATCCCTGGGATATTTAAAATTTGCGACAGTAAAAAATTATTTTTTTGCAAAATTTACTATAGAAAAGGCAATCCCTGGCGTAATTAAAATTTGCGACAGTAGAAAATTATTTTTTGAATAATTTACTATAGAAAAGGCAATCCCTGGCGTAACTAAAATTTGCGACAGTAAAAAATTATTTTTTGAATAATTTACTATAGAAAAGGCAATCAATGGCGGATTTGAATTTTGCGACAGTTGAAAATTATTTTTTGAATAATTTACTATAGAAAAGGCAATCCCTGGCGTAATTAAAATTTGCGACAGTAAAAAATTATTTTTTGAATAATTTACTATAGAAAAGGCAATCCCTGGCGTAATTAAAATTTGCGACAGTATAAAATTATTTTTTGAATAATTTACTATAGAAAAGGCAATCCCTGGCGTAATTAAAATTTGCGACAGTAGAAAATTATTTTTTGAAAAGTTCACTATAGAAAAGGCAATCCCTGGCGTAATTAAAATTTGCGAGAGTAAAAAATTATTTTTTGAATAATTTACTATAGAAAAGGCAATCCCTGGCGGATTTGAAATTTGCGACAGTTGAAAATTATTTTTTGAATAATTTACTATAGAAAAGGCAATCCCTGGCGTAATTAAAAATTTGCGACAGTAAAAAATTATTTTTTGAATAATTTACTATAGAAAAGGCAATCCCTGGCATAATTAAAATTTGCGGCAGTATAAAATTATTTTTTGAATAATTTACTATAGAAAAGGCAATCCCTGGCGTAATTAAAATTTGCGACAGTATAAAATTATTTTTTGAATAATTTACTATAGAAAAGGCAATCCCTGGCGTATTTAAAATTTGCGACAGTAAAAAAATATTTTTTGAATAATTTACTATAGAAAAGGCAATCCCTGGCGTAATTAAAATTTGCGACAGTAAAAAATTATTTTTTGAATAATTTACTATAGAAAAGGCAATCCCTGGCGTAATTAAAATTTGCGACAATAGAAAATTATTTTCTGAATAATTTACTATAGAAAAGGCAATCTCTGGCGTAATTAAAATTTGCGACAGTAGAAAATTATTTTTTGAATAATTTACTATAGAAAAGGCAATCCCTGGCGGATTTGAAATTTTGATACAGTTGAAAATTATTTTTTGAATAATTTACTATAGAAAAGGCAATCCCTGGCGGATTTGAAATTTGCGACAGTTGAAAATTATTTTTTGAATAATTTACTATAGAAAAGGCAATCCCTGGCGTAATTAAAATTTGCGACAGTTGAAAATTATTTTTTGAATAATTTACTATAGAAAAGGCAATCCCTGGCGCAATTAAAATTTGCGACAGTAGAAAATTATTTTTTGAATAATTTACTATAGAAAAGGCAATCCCTGGCGCAATTAAAACTTGCGATAGTAAAAAATTATTTTTTGAATAATTTACTATAGAAAAGCAATAGCTGGCGTAATTAAAATTTGCGACAGTAAACAATTATTTTTTGAAAAATTTACTATAGAAAAGACAATCACTGGCGCAATTAAAATTTGCGACAGTTGAAAATTATTTTTTGAATAATTTACTATAGAAAAGGCAATCCCTGGCGGAATTAAAATTTGCGACAGTAGAAAATTATTTTTTGAATAATTTACTATAGAAAAGGCAATCCCTGGCGTAATTAAAATTTGCGACAGTAGAAAATTAATTTTTGAATAATTTACTATAGAAAAGGCCATCCCTGGCGTAATTAAAATTTGCGACAGTAAAAAATTAATTTTTGAAAAATTTACTATAGAAAAGGCAATACCTGGCGCAATTAAAATTTGCGACAGTTGAAAATTATTTTTTGAATAATTTACTATAGAAAAGGCAATCCCTGGCGTAATTATAATTTGCGACAGCAGAAAATTATTTTTTGAATAATTTACTATAGAAAAGGCAATCCCTGGCGCAATTAAAACTTGCGATAGTAAAAAATTATTTTTTTAATAATTTACTATAGAAAAGGCAATCCCTGGCGTAATTAAAATTTGCGACAGTAGAAAATTATTTTTTGAATAATTTACTATAGAAAAGGCAATCCCTGGCGTAATTAAAATTTGCGACAATAGAAAATTATTTTTTTATAATTTACTATAGAAAAGGCAATCCCTGGCGAATTTGAAATTTGCGACAGTTGAAAATTATTTTTTGAATAATTTACTATAGAAAAGGCAATCCCTGGCGGATTTGAAATTTGCGACAGTTGAAAATTATTTTTTGAATAATTTACTATAGAAAAGGCAATCCCTGACGTAATTAAAATTTGCGACAGTTGAAAATTATTTTTTGAATAATTTACTATAGAAAAGGCAATCCCTGGCGCAATTAAAATTTGCGACAGTAGAAAATTATTTTTTGAATAATTTACTATAGAAAAGGCAATCCCTGGCGCAATTAAAACTTGCGATAGTAAAAAATTATTTTTTGAATAATTTACTATAGAAAAGCAATCCCTGGAGTAATTAAAATTTGCGACAGTAAAAAATTATTTTTTGAAAAATTTACTATAGAAAAGGCAATCCCTGGCGCAATTAAAATTTGCGACAGTTGAAAATTATTTTTTGAATAATTTATTATAGAAAAGGCAATCCCTGGCGGAATTAAAATTTGCGACAGTAGAAAATTATTTTTTGAATAATTTACTATAGAAAAGGCAATCCCTGGCGTAATTAAAATTTGCGACAGTAGAAAATTAATTTTTGAATAATTTACTATAGAAAAGGCGTAATTAAAATTTGCGACAGTAAAAAATTAATTTTTGAAAAATTTACTATAGAAAAGGCAATCCCTGGCGCAATTAAAATTTGCGACAGTTGAAAACTATTTTTTGAATAATTTACTATAGAAAAGGCAATCCCTGGCGTAATTAAAATTTGCGACAGTAGAAAATTATTTTTTGAATAATTTACTATAGAAAAGGCAATCCCTGGCGCAATTAAAACTTGCGATAGTAAAAAATTATTTTTTGAATAACTTACTATAGAAAAGGCAATCCCTGGCGTAATTAAAATTTGCGACAGTAGAAAATTATTTTTTGAATAATTTACTATAGAAAAGGCAATCCCTGGCGTAATTAAAATTTGCGACAGTAGAAAATTATTTTTTGAATAATTTACTATAGAAAAGGCAATCCCTGGCGGATTTGAAATTTGCGACAGTTGAAAATTATTTTTTGAATAATTTACTATAGAAAACGCAATCCCTGGCGCAATTAAAATTTGCGACAGTTGAAAATTATTTTTTGAATAATTTACTATAGAAAAGGCAATCCCTGGCGGAATTAAAATTTGCGACAGTAGAAAATTATTTTTTGAATAATTTACTATAGAAAAGGCAATCCCTGGCGTAATTAAAATTTGCGACAGTAGAAAATTAATTTTTGAATAATTTACTATAGAAAAGGCAATCCCTGGCGTAATTAAAATTTGCGACAGTAAAAAATTAATTTTTGAAAAATTTACTATAGAAAAGGCAATCCCTGGCGCAATTAAAATTTGCGACAGTTGAAAATTATTTTTTGAATAATTTACTATAGAAAAGGCAATCCCTGACGTAATTAAAATTTGCTACTGTAGAAAATTATTTTTTGAATAATTTACTATAGAAAAGGCAATCCCTGGCGCAATTAAAACTTGCGATAGTAAAAAATTATTTTTTGAATAATTTACTATAGAAAAGGCAATCCCTGGCGTAATTAAAATTTGCGACAGTAAAAAATTATTTTTTGAAAAATTTACTATAGAAAAGGCAATCCTTGGCGTAATTAAAATTTGCGACAGTTGAAAATTATTTTTTGAATAATTTACTATAGAAAAGGCAATCCCTGGCGCAATTAAAATTTGCGACAGTATAAAATTATTTTTTGAATAATTTACTATAGAAAAGGCAATCCCTGGCGGATTTGAAATTTGCGATAGTAAAAAATTATTTTTTGAATAATTTACTACAGAAAAGGCAATCCCTGGCGCAATTAAAATTTGCGACAGTAGAAAATTATTTTTTGCAAAATTTACTATAGAAAAGGCAATCCCTGGCGCACTTAAAATTTGCGACAGTAAAAAATTATTTTTTGAAAAATTTACTATAGAAAGGCAATCCCTGGCGCAATTAAAATTTGCGACAGTTGAAAATTATTTTTTGAATAATTTACTATAGAAAGGCAATCCCTGGCGTAATTAAAATTTGCGACAGTTGAAAATTATTTTTTGAATAATTTACTATAGAAAAGGCAATCCCTGGCGTAATTAAAATTTGCGACATTTGAAAATTATTTTTTGAATAATTTAATATAGAAAAGGCAATCCCTGGCGTAATCACAATTTGCGACAGTATAAAATTATTTTTTGAATAATTTACTATAGAAAAGGCAATCCCAGGCATAATTAAAATTTGCGACAGTAGAAAATTATTTTTTGAATAATTTACTATAGAAAAGGCAACCCCTGGCGCAATTAAAATTTGCGACAGTTGAAAATTATTTTTTGAATAATTTACTATAGAAAAGGCAATCCCTGGCGTAATTAAAATTTGCGACAGTAGAAAATTATTTTTTGAATAATTTACTATAGAAAAGGCAATCCCTGGGATATTTAAAACTTGCGACAGTAAAAAATTATTTTTTTGCAAAATTTACTATAGAAAAGGCAATCCCTGGCGTAATTAAAATTTGCGACAGTAGAAAATTATTTTTTGAATAATTTACTATAGAAAAGGCAATCCCTGGCGTAATTAAAATTTGAAACAGTAAAAAATTATTTTTTGAATAATTTACTATAGAAAAGGCAATACCTGGCGGATTTGAAATTTGCGACAGTTGAAAATTATTTTTTGAATAATTTACTATAGAAAAGGCAATCCCTGGGATATTTAAAATTTGCGACAGTAAAAAAATATTTTTTGAATAATTTACTATAGAAAAGGCAATCCCTGGCGCAATTAAAATTTGTGACAGTTGAAAATTATTTTTTGAATAATTTACTATAGAAAAGGCAATCCCTGACGTAATTAAAATTTGCGACAGTTGAAAATTATTTTTTGAATAATTTACTATAGAAAAGGCAATCCCTGGCGCAATTAAAATTTGCGACAGTAGAAAATTATTTTTTGAATAATTTACTATAGAAAAGGCAATCCCTGGGATATTTAAAATTTGCGACAGTAAAAAATTATTTTTTTGCAAAATTTACTATAGAAAAGGCAATCCCTGGCGTAATTAAAATTTGCGACAGTAGAAAATTATTTTTTGAATAATTTACTATAGAAAAGGCAATCCCTGGCGTAATTAAAATTTGCGACAGTAAAAAATTATTTTTTGAATAATTTACTATAGAAAAGGCAATCCCTGGCGGATTTGAATTTTGCGACAGTTGAAAATTATTTTTTGAATAATTTACTATAGAAAAGGCAATCCCTGGCTTAATTAAAAATTGCGACAGTAAAAAATTATTTTTTGAATAATTTACTATAGAAAAGGCAATCCCTGGCGTAATTAAAATTTGCGACAGTAAAAATTATTTTTTGAATAATTTACTATAGAAAAGGCAATCCCTGGCGTAATTAAAATTTGCGACAGTAGAAAATTATTTTTTGAAAAGTTCACTATAGAAAAGGCAATCCCTGGCGTAATTAAAATTTGCGACAGTAAAAAATTATTTTTTGAATAATTTACTATAGAAAAGGCAATCCCTGGCGGATTTGAAATTTGCGACAGTTGAAAATTATTTTTTGAATAATTTACTATAGAAAAGGCAATCCCTGGCGTAATTAAAAATTTGCGTAAGTAAAAAATTATTTTTTGAATAATTTACTATAGAAAAGGCATTCCCTGGCGTAATTAAAATTTGCGACAGTATAAAATTATTTTTTGAATAATTTACTATAGAAAAGGCAATCCCTGGCGTAATTAAAATTTGCGACAGTATAAAATTATTTTTTGAATAATTTACTATAGAAAAGGCAATCCCTGGCGTATTTAAAATTTGCGACAGTAAAAAAATATTTTTTGAATAATTTACTATAGAAAAGGCAATCCCTGGCGTAATTAAAATTTGCGACAGTAAAAAATTATTTTTTGAATAATTTACTATAGAAAAGGCAATCCCTGGCGTAATTAAAATTTGCGACAATAGAAAATTATTTTCTGAATAATTTACTATAGAAAAGGCAATCTCTGGCGTAATTAAAATTTGCGACAGTAGAAAATTATTTTTTGAATAATTTACTATAGAAAAGGCAATCCCTGGCGGATTTGAAATTTTGATACAGTTGAAAATTATTTTTTGAATAATTTACTATAGAAAAGGCAATCCCTGGCGGAGTTGAAATTCGCGACAGTTGAAAATTATTTTTTGAATAATTTACTATAGAAAAGGCAATCCCTGGCGTAATTAAAATTTGCGACAGTTGAAAATTATTTTTTGAATAATTTACTATAGAAAAGGCAATCCCTGGTGCAATTAAAATTTGCGACAGTAGAAAATTATTTTTTGAATAATTTACTATAGAAAAGGCAATCCCTGGCGCAATTAAAACTTGCGATAGTAAAAAATTATTTTTTGAATTATTTACTATAGAAAAGCAATCCCTGGCGTAATTAAAATTTGCGACAGTAAACAATTATTTTTTGAAAAATTTACTATAGAAAAGGCAATCACTGGCGCAATTAAAATTTGCGACAGTTGAAAATTATTTTTTGAATAATTTACTATAGAAAAGGCAAGCCCTGGCGGAATTAAAATTTGCGACAGTAGAAAATTATTTTTTGAATAATTTACTATAGAAAAGGCAATCCCTGGCGTAATTAAAATTTGCGACAGTAGAAAATTAATTTTTGAATAATTTACTATAGAAAAGGCAATCCCTGGCGTAATTAAAATTTGCGACAGTAAAAAATTAATTTTTGAAAAATTTACTATAGAAAAGGCAATACCTGGCGCAATTAAAATTTGCGATAGTTGAAAATTATTTTTTGAATAATTTACTATAGAAAAGGCAATCCCTGGCGTAATTAAAATTTGCGACAGTAGAAAATTATTTTTTGAATAATTTACTATAGAAAAGGCAATCCCTGGCGCAATTAAAACTTGCGATAGTAAAAAATTATTTTTTGAATAATTTACTATAGAAAAGGCAATCCCTGGCGTAATTAAAATTTGCGACAGTAGAAAATTATTTTTTGAATAATTTACTATAGAAAAGGCAATCCCTGGCGTAATTAAAATTTGCGACAATAGAAAATTATTTTTTGAATAATTTACTATAGAAAAGGCAATCCCTGGCGGATTTGAAATTTGCGACAGTTGAAAATTATTTTTTGAATAATTTACTATAGAAAAGGCAATCCCTGGCGGATTTGAAATTTGCGACAGTTGAAAATTATTTTTGGAATAATTTACTATAGAAAAGGCAATCCCTGACGTAATTAAAATTTGCGACAGTTGAGAATTATTTTTTGAATAATTTACTATAGAAAAGGCAATCCCTGGCGCAATTAAAATTTGCGACAGTAGAAAATTATTTTTTGAATAATTTACTATAGAAAAGGCAATCCCTGGCGCAATTAAAACTTGCGATAGTAAAAAATTATTTTTTGAATAATTTACTATAGAAAAGCAATCCCTGGCGTAATTAAAATTTGCGACAGTAAAAAATTATTTTTGAAAAATTTACTATAGAAAAGGCAATCCCTGGCGCAATTAAAATTTGCGACAGTTGAAAATTATTTTTTAAATAATTTACTATAGAAAAGGCAATCCCTGGCGGAATTAAAATTTGCGACAGTAGAAAATTATTTTTTGAATAATTTACTATAGAAAAGGCAATCCCTGGCGTAATTAAAATTTGCGACAGTAGAAAATTAATTTTTGAATAATTTACTATAGAAAAGGCGTGAGTAAAATTTGCGACAGTAAAAAATTAATTTTTGAAAAATTTACTATAGAAAAGGCAATCCCTGGCGCAATTAAAATTTGCGACAGTTGAAAATTATTTTTTGAATAATTTACTATAGAAAAGGCAATCCCTGGCGTAATTAAAATTTGCGACAGTAGAAAATTATTTTTTGAATAATTTACTATAGAAAAGGCAATCCCTGGCGCAATTAAAACTTGCGATAGTAAAAAATTATTTTTTGAATAATTTACTATAGAAAAGGCAATCCCTGGCGTAATTAAAATTTGCGACAGTAGAAAATTATTTTTTGAATAATTTACTATAGAAAAGGCAATCCCTGGCGTAATTAAAATTTGCGACAGTAGAAAATTATTTTTTGAATAATTTACTATAGAAAAGGCAATCCCTGGCGGATTTGAAATTTGCGACAGTTGAAAATTATTTTTTGAATAATTTACTATAGAAAAGGCAATCCCTGGCGCAATTAAAATTTGCGACAGTTGAAAATTATTTTTTGAATAATTTACTATAGAAAAGGCAATCCCTGGCGGAATTAAAATTTGCGACAGTAGAAAATTATTTTTTGAATAATTTACTATAGAAAAGGCAATCCCTGGCGTAATTAAAATTTGCGACAGTAGAAAATTAATTTTTGAATAATTTACTATAGAAAAGGCAATCCCTGGCGTAATTAAAATTTGCGACAGTAAAAAATTAATTTTTGAAAAATTTACTATAGAAAAGGCAATCCCTGGCGCAATTAAAATTTGCGACAGTTGAAAATTATTTTTTGAATAATTTACTATAGAAAAGGCAATCCCTGGCGTAATTAAAATTTGCTACAGTAGAAAATTATTTTTTGAATAATTTACTATAGAAAAGGCAATCCCTGGCGCAATTAAAACTTGCGATAGTAAAAAATTATTTTTTGAATAATTTACTATAGAAAAGGCAATCCCTGGCGTAATTAAAATTTGCGACAGTAAAAAATTATTTTTTGAAAAATTTACTATAGAAAAGGCAATCCCTGGCGTAATTAAAATTTGCGACAGTTGAAAATTATTTTTTGAATAATTTACTATAGAAAAGGCAATCCCTGACGCAATTAAAATTTGCGACAGTATAAAATTATTTTTTGAATAATTTACTATAGAAAAGGCAATCCCTGGCGGATTTGAAATTTGCGATAGTAAAAAATTATTTTTTGAATAATTTACTACAGAAAAGGCAATCCCTGGCGCAATTAAAATTTGCGACAGTAGAAAATTATTTTTTGCAAAATTTACTATAGAAAAGGCAATCCCTGGCGCACTTAAAATTTGCGAAAGTAAAAAATTATTTTTTGAAAAATTTACTATAGAAAGGCAATCCCTGGCGCAATTAAAATTTGCGACAGTTGAAAATTATTTTTTGAATAATTTACTATAGAAAAGGCAATCGCTGGCGTAATTAAAATTTGCGACAGTTGAAAATTATTTTTTGAATAATTTACTATAGAAAAGGCAATCCCTGGCGTAATTAAAATTTGCGACAGTTGAAAATTATTTTTTGAATAATTTACTATAGAAAAGGCAATCCCTGGCGTAATTAAAATTTGCGACAGTATAAAATTATTTTTTGAATAATTTACTATAGAAAAGGCAATCCCTGGCGCAATTAAAATTTGCGACAGTTGAAAATTATTTTTTGAATAATTTACTATAGAAAAGGCAATCCCTGGCGTAATTAAAATTTGCTACAGTAGAAAATTATTTTTTGAATAATTTACTATAGAAAAGGCAATCCCTGGCGCAATTAAAACTTGCGATAGTAAAAAATTATTTTTTGAATAATTTACTATAGAAAAGGCAATCCCTGGCGTAATTTAAATTTGCTACAGTAGAAAATAATTTTTTGAATAATTTACTATAGAAAAGGCAATCCCTGGCGCAATTAAAACTTGCGATAGTAAAAAATTATTTTTTGAATAATTTACTATAGAAAAGGCAATCCCTGGCGTAATTAAAATTTGCGACAGTAAAAAATTATTTTTTGAAAAATTTACTATAGAAAAGGCAATCCCTGGCGTAATTAAAATTTGCGACAGTTGAAAATTAATTTTTGAAAAATTTACTATAGAAAAGGCAATCCCTGGCGCAATTAAAATTTGCGACAGTTGAAAATTATTTTTTGAATAATTTACTATAGAAAAGGCAATCCCTGGCGTAATTAAAATTTGCGACAGTAAAAAATTATTTTTTGAAAAATTTACTATAGAAAAGGCAATCCCTGGCGTAATTAAAATTTGCGACAGTTGAAAATTATTTTTTGAATAATTTACTATAGAAAAGGCAATCCCTGGCGCAATTAAAATTTGCGACAGTATAAAATTATTTTTTGAATAATTTACTATAGAAAAGGCAATCCCTGGCGGATTTGAAATTTGCGATAGTAAAAAATTATTTTTTGAATAATTTACTACAGAAAAGGCAATCCCTGGCGCAATTAAAATTTGCGACAGTAGAAAATTATTTTTTGCAAAATTTACTATAGAAAAGGCAATCCCTGGCGTAATTAAAATTTGCTACAGTAGAAAATTATTTTTTGAATAATTTACTATAGAAAAGGCAATCCCTGGCGTAATTAAAATTTGCGACAGTAGAAAATTAATTTTTGAATAATTTACTATAGAAAAGGCAATCCCTGGCGTAATTAAAATTTGCGACAGTAAAAAATTAATTTTTGAAAAATTTACTATAGAAAAGGCAATCCCTGGCGCAATTAAAATTTGCGAGAGTTGAAAATTATTTTTTGAATAATTTACTATAGAAAAGGCAATCCCTGGCGTAATTAAAATTTGCTACAGTAGAAAATTATTTTTTGAATAATTTACTATAGAAAAGGCAATCCCTGGCGCAATTAAAATTTGCGACAGTATAAAATTATTTTTTGAATAATTTACTATAGAAAAGGCAATCCCTGGCGGATTTGAAATTTGCGATAGTAAAAAATTATTTTTTGAATAATTTACTACAGAAAAGGCAATCCCTGGCGCAATTAAAATTTGCGACAGTAGAAAATTATTTTTTGCAAAATTTACTATAGAAAAGGCAATCCCTGGCGTAATTAAAATTTGCTACAGTAGAAAATTATTTTTTGAATAATTTACTATAGAAAAGGCAATCCCTGGCGCAATTAAAATTTGCGACAGTTGAAAATTATTTTTTGAAAAATTTACTATAGAAAGGCAATCCCTGGCGCAATTAAAATTTGCGACAGTTGAAAATTATTTTTTGAATAATTTACTATAGAAAAGGCAATGCCTGGCGTAATTAAAATTTGCGACAGTTGAAAATTATTTTTTGAATAATTTACTATAGAAAAGGCAATCCCTGGCGTAATTAAAATTTGCGACAGTTGAAAATTATTTTTTGAATAATTTACTATAGAAAAGGCAATCCCTGGCATAATTAAAATTTGCGACAGTATAAAATTATTTTTTGAATAATTTACTATAGAAAAGGCAATCCCTGGCGCAATTAAAATTTGCGACAGTTGAAAATTATTTTTTGAATAATTTACTATAGAAAAGGCAATCCCTGGCGTAATTAAAATTTGCTACAGTAGAAAATTATTTTTTGAATAATTTACTATAGAAAAGGCAATCCCTGGCGCAATTAAAACTTGCGATAGTAAAAAATTATTTTTTGAATAATTTACTATAGAAAAGGCAATCCCTGGCGTAATTAAAATTTGCGACAGTAAAAAATTATTTTTTGAAAAATTTACTATAGAAAAGGCAACCCCTGGCGTAATTAAAATTTGCGACAGTTGAAAATTAATTTTTGAAAAATTTACTATAGAAAAGGCAATCCCTGGCGCAATTAAAATTTGCGACAGTTGAAAATTATTTTTTGAATAATTTACTATAGAAAAGGCAATCCCTGGCGTAATTAAAATTTGCGACAGTAAAAAATTATTTTTTGAAAAATTTACTATAGAAAAGGCAATCCCTGGCGTAATTAAAATTTGCGACAGTTGAAAATTATTTTTTGAATAATTTACTATAGAAAAGGCAATCCCTGGCGCAATTAAAATTTGCGACAGTATAAAATTATTTTTTGAATAATTTACTATAGAAAAGGCAATCCCTGGCGGATTTGAAATTTGCGATAGTAAAAAATTATTTTTTGAATAATTTACTACAGAAAAGGCAATCCCTGGCGCAATTAAAATTTGCGACAGTAGAATATTATTTTTTGCAAAATTTACTATAGAAAAGGCAATCCCTGGCGCACTTAAAATTTGCGACAGTAAAAAATTATTTTTTGAAAAATTTACTATAGAAAGGCAATCCCTGGCGCAATTAAAATTTGCGACAGTTGAAAATTATTTTTTGAATAATTTACTATAGAAAAGGCAATCCCTGGCGTAATTAAAATTTGCGACAGTTGAAAATTATTTTTTGAATAATTTACTATAGAAAAGGCAATCCCTGGCGTAATTAAAATTTGCGACAGTTGAAAATTATTTTTTGAATAATTTACTATAGAAAAGGCAATCCCTGGCGTAATTAAAATTTGCGACAGTATAAAATTATTTTTTGAATAATTTACTATAGAAAAGGCAATCCCTGGCGCAATTAAAATTTGCGACAGTTGAAAATTATTTTTTGAATAATTTACTATAGAAAAGGCAATCCGTGGCGTAATTAAAATTTGCTACGGTAGAAAATTATTTTTTGAATAATTTACTATAGAAAAGGCCATGCCTGGCGCAATTAAAACTTGCGATAGTAAAAAATTATTTTTTGAATAATTTACTATAGAAAAGGCAATCCCTGGCGTAATTAAAATTTGCGACAGTAAAAAATTATTTTTTGAAAAATTTACTATAGAAAAGGCAATCCTTGGCGTAATTAAAATTTGCGACAGTTGAAAATTAATTTTTGAAAAATTTACTATAGAAAAGGCAATCCCTGGCGCAATTAAAATTTGCGACAGTTGAAAATTATTTTTTGAATAATTTACTATAGAAAAGGCAATCCCTGGCGTAATTAAAATTTGCGACAGTAGAAAATTATTTTTTGCATAATTTACTATAGAAAAGGCAATCCCTGGCGCAATTAAAACTTGCGATAGTAAAAAAATATTTTTTGAATAATTTACTATAGAAAAGGCAATCCCTGGCGTAATTAAAATTTGCGACAGTAGAAAATTATTTTTTGAATAATTTACTATAGAAAAGGCAATCCCTGGCGTAATTAAAATTTGCGACAGTAGAAAATTATTTTTTGAATAATTTACTATAGAAAAGGCAATCCCTGGCGGATTTGAAATTTGCGACAGTTGAAAATTATTTTTTGAATAATTTACTATAGAAAAGGCAATCCCTGGCGCAATTAAAATTTGCGACAGTTGAAAATTATTTTTTGAATAATTTACTATAGAAAAGGCAATCCCTGGCGGAATTAAAATTTGCGACAGTAGAAAATTATTTTTTGAATAATTTACTATAGAATAGGCAATCCCTGGCGTAATTAAAATTTGCGACAGTAGAAAATTAATTTTTGAATAATTTACTATAGAAAAGGCAATCCCTGGCGTAATTAAAATTTGCGACAGTAAAAAATTAATTTTTGAAAAATTTACTATAGAAAAGGCAATCCCTGGCGCAATTAAAATTTGCGACAGTTGAAAATTATTTTTTGAATAATTTACTATAGAAAAGGCAATCCCTGGCGTAATTAAAATTTTCTACAGTAGAAAATTATTTTTTGAATAATTTACTATAGAAAAGGCAATCCCTGGCGCAATTAAAACTTGCGATAGTAAAAAATTATTTTTTGAATAATTTACTATAGAAAGGCAATCCCTGGCGTAATTAAAATTTGCGACAGTAAAAAATTGTTTTTTGAAAAATTTACTATAGAAAAGGCAATCCCTGGCGTAATTAAAATTTGCGACAGTTGAAAATTATTTTTTGAATAATTTACTATAGAAAAGGCAATCCCTGGCGCAATTAAAATTTGCGACAGTATAAAATTATTTTTTGAATAATTTACTATAGAAAAGGCAATCCCTGGCGGATTTGAAATTTGCGATAGTAAAAAATTATTTTTTGAATAATTTACTACAGAAAAGGCAATCCCTGGCGCAATTAAAATTTGCGACAGTAGAAAATTATTTTTTGCAAAATTTACTATAGAAAAGGCAATCCCTGGCGCACTTAAAATTTGCGACAGTAAAAAATTATTTTTTGAAAAATTTACTATAGAAAGGCAATCCCTGGCGCAATTAAAATTTGCGACAGTTGAAAATTATTTTTTGAATAATTTACTATAGAAAAGGCACTCCCTGGCGTAATTAAAATTTGCGACAGTTGAAAATTATTTTTTGAATAATTTACTATAGAAAAGGCAATCCCTGGCGTAATTAAAATTTGCGACAGTTGAAAATTATTTTTTGAATAATTTACTATAGAAAAGGCAATCCCTGGCGTAATTAAAATTTGCGACAGTATAAAATTATTTTTTGAATAATTTACTACAGAAAAGGCAATCCCTGGCGCAATTAAAATTTGCGACAGTTGAAAATTATTTTTTGAATAATTTACTATAGAAAAGGCAATCCCTGGCGTAATTAAAATTTGCGACAGTAAAAAATTATTTTTTGAATAATTTACTATAGAAAAGGCAATCCCTGGCGTAATTAAAATTTGCGAGAGTAAAAAATTAATTTGTGAATAATTTACTATAGAAAAGGTAATCCCTGGCGCAATTAAATTTGCGACAGTATAAAATTATTTTTTGAATAATTTACTATAGAAAAGGCAATCCCTGGCGCAATTAAAATTTGCGACAGTTGAAAATTATTTTTTGAATAATTTACTATAGAAAAGGCAATCCCTGGCGCAATTAAAATTTGCGACAGTATAAAATTATTTTTTGAATAATTTACTATAGAAAAGGCAATCCCTGGCGGATTTGAAATTTGAGACAGTTGAAAATTATTTTTTGAATAATTTACTATGGAAAAGGCAATCCCTGGCGTAATTAAAATTTGCGACAGTATAAAATTATTTTTTGAATAATTTACTATAGAAAAGGCAATCCCTGGCGCAATTAAAATTTGCGACAGTAGAAAATTATTTTTGGATAATTTACTATAGAAAAGGCAATCCCTGGCGTAATTAAAATTTGCGACAGTATAAAATTATTTTTTGAATAATTTACTATAGAAAAGGCAATCCCTGGCGTAATTAAAATTTGCGACAGTTGAAAATTATTTTTTGAATAATTTACTATAGAAAAGGCAATCCCTGGCGTAATTAAAATTTGCGACAGTTGAAAATTATTTTTTGAATAATTTACTATAGAAAAGGCAATCCCTGGCGCAATTAAAATTTGCGACAGTATAAAATTATTTTTTGAATAATTTACTATAGAAAAGGCAATCCCTGGCGTAATTAAAATTTGCGACAGTTGAAAATTATTTTTTGAATAATTTACTATGGAAAAGGCAATCCCTGGCGTAATTAAAATTTGCGACAGTATAAAATTATTTTTGAATAATTTACTATAGAAAAGGCAATCTCTGGCGCAATTAAAATTTGCGACAGTAGAAAATTATTTTTGGATAATTTACTATAGAAAAGGCAATCCCTGGCGTAATTAAAATTTGCGACAGTAGAAAATTATTTTTTGAATAATTTACTATAGAAAAGGCAATCCCTGGCGTAATTAAAATTTGCGACAGTTGAAAATTATTTTTTGAATAATTTACTATAGAAAAGGCTATCCCTGGCGTAATTAAAATTTGCGACAGTAGAAAATAATTTTTTGAATAATTTACTATAGAAAAGGCAATCTCTGGCGTAGTTAAAATTTGCGACAGTAGAAAATTATTTTTTGAATAATTTACTATAGAAAAGGCAATCCCTGGCGGATTTGAAATTTGCGACAGTTGAAAATTATTTTTTGAATAATTTACTATAGAAAAGGCAATCCCTGGCGGATTTGAAATTTGCGACAGTTGAAAATTATTTTTTGAATAATTTACTATAGAAAAGGCAATCCCTGGCGTAATTAAAATTTGCGACAGTTGAAAATTATTTTTTGAATAATTTACTATAGAAAAGGCAATCCCTGGCGCAATTAAAATTTGCGACAGTAGAAAATTATTTTTTGAATAATTTACTATAGAAAAGGCAATCCCTGGCGCAATTAAAACTTGCGATAGTAAAAAATTATTTTTTGAATAATTTACTATAGAAAAGCAATCCCTGGCGTAATTAAAATTTGCGACAGTAAACAATTATTTTTTGAAAAATTTACTATAGAAAAGGCAATCACTGGCGCAATTAAAATTTGCGACAGTTGAAAATTATTTTTTGAATAATTTACTATAGAAAAGGCAATCCCTGGCGGAATTAAAATTTGCGACAGTAGAAAATTATTTTTTGAATAATTTACTATAGAAAAGGCAATCCCTGGCGTAATTAAAATTTGCGACAGTAGAAAATTTATTTTTGAATAATTTACTATAGAAAAGGCAATCCCTGGCGTAATTAAAATTTGCGACAGTAAAAAATTAATTTTTGAAAAATTTACTATAGAAAAGGCAATCCCTGGCGCAATTAAAATTTGCGACAGTTGAAAATTATTTTTTGAATAATTTACTATAGAAAAGGCAATACCTGGCGTAATTAAAATTTGCGACAGTAGAAAATTATTTTTTGAATAATTTACTATAGAAAAGGCAATCCCTGGCGCAATTAAAACTTGCGATAGTAAAAAATTATTTTTTGAATAATTTACTATAGAAAAGGCAATCCCTGGCGTAATTAAAATTTGCGACAGTAGAAAATTATTTTTTGAATAATTTACTATAGAAAAGGCAATTCCTGGCGTAATTAAAATTTGCGACAGTAGAAAATTATTTTTTGAATAATTTACTATAGAAAAGGCAATCCCTGGCGGATTTGAAATTTGCGACAGTTGAAAATTATTTTTTGAATAATTTACTATAGAAAAGGCAATCCCTGGCGCAATTAAAATTTGCGACAGTTGAAAATTATTTTTTGAATAATTTACTATAGAAAAGGCAATCCCTGGCGGAATTAAAATTTGCGACAGTAGAAAATTATTTTTTGAATAATTTACTATAGAAAAGGCAATCCCTGGCGTAATTAAAATTTGCGACAGTAGAAAATTAATTTTTGAATAATTTGCTATAGAAAAGGCAATCCCTGGCGTAATTAAAATTTGCGACAGTAAAAAATTAATTTTTGAAAAATTTACTATAGAAAAGGCAATCCCTGGCGCAATTAAAATTTGCGACAGTTGAAAATTATTTTTTGAATAATTTACTATAGAAAAGGCAATCCCTGGCGTAATTAAAATTTGCTACAGTAGAAAATTATTTTTTGAATAATTTACTATAGAAAAGGCAATCCCTGGCGCAATTAAAACTTGCGATAGTAAAAAATTATTTTTTGAATAATTTACTATAGAAAAGGCAATCCCTGGCGTAATTAAAATTTGCGACAGTAAAAAATTGTTTTTTGAAAAATTTACTATAGAAAAGGCAATCCCTGGGTAATTAAAATTTGCGACAGTTGAAAATTATTTTTTGAATAATTTACTATAGAAAAGGCAATCCCTGGCGCAATTAAAATTTGCGACAGTTTAAAATTATTTTTTGAATAATTTACTATAGAAAAGGCAATCCCTGGCGGATTTGAAATTTGCGATAGTAAAAAATTATTTTTTGTATAATTTACTACAGAAAAGGCAATCCCTGGCGCAATTAAAATTTGCGACAGTAGAAAATTATTTTTTGCAAAATTTATTATAGAAAAGGCAATCCCTGGCGCACTTAAAATTTGCGACAGTAAAAAATTATTTTTTGAAAAATTTACTATAGAAAGGCAATCCCTGGCGCAATTAAAATTTGCGACAGTTGAAAATTATTTTTTGAATAATTTACTATAGAAAAGGCAATCCCTGGCGTAATTAAAATTTGCGACAGTTGAAAATTATTTTTTGAATAATTTACTATAGAAAAGGCAAACCCTGGCGTAATTAAAATTTGCGACAGTTGAAAATTATTTTTTGAATAATTTACTATAGAAAAGGCAATCCCTGGCGTAATTAAAATTTGCGACAGTATAAAATTATTTTTTGAATAATTTACTATAGAAAAGGCAATCCCTGGCGCAATTAAAATTTGCGACAGTTTAAAATTATTTTTTGAATAATTTACTATAGAAAAGGCAATCCCTGGCGTAATTAAAATTTGCGACAGTAAAAAATTATTTTTTGAATAATTTACTATAGAAAAGGCAATCCCTGGCGTAATTAAAATTTGCGACAGTAAAAAATTAATTTGTGAATAATTTACTATAGAAAAGGTAATCCCTGGCGCAATTAAAATTTGCGACAGTATAAAATTATTTTTTGAATAATTTACTATAGAAAAGGCACTCCCTGGCGCAATTAAAATTTGCGACAGTATAAAATTATTTTTTGAATAATTTACTATAGAAAAGGCAATCCCTGGCGCAATTAAAATTTGCGACAGTATAAAATTATTTTTTGAATAATTTACTATAGAAAAGGCAATCCCTGGCGCAATTAAAATTTGCGACAGTTGAAAATTATTTTTTGAATAATTTACTATAGAAAAGGCAATCCCTGGCGGAATTAAAATTTGCGACAGTAGAAAATTATTTGTTGAATAATTTACTATAGAAAAGGCAATCCCTGGCGTAATTAAAATATGCGACAGTAGAAAATTAATTTTTGAATAATTTACTATAGAAAAGGCAATCCCTGGCGTAATTAAAATTTGCGACAGTAAAAAATTAATTTTTGAAAAATTTACTATAGAAAAGGCAATCCCTGGCGCAATTAAAATTTGCGACATTTGAAAATTATTTTTTGAATAATTTACTATAGAAAAGGCAATCCCTGGCGTAATTAAAATTTGCTACAGTAGAAAATTATTTTTTGAATAATTTACTATAGAAAAGGCAATCCCTGGCGCAATTAAAACTTGCGATAGTAAAAAATTATTTTTTGAATAATTTACTATAGAAAAGGCAATCCCTGGCGTAATTAAAATTTGCGACAGTAAAAAATTATTTTTTGAAAAATTTACTATAGAAAAGGCAATCCCTGGCGCAATTAAAATTTGCGACAGTTGAAAATTATTTTTTGAATAATTTACTATAGAAAAGGCAATCCCTGGCGCAATTAAAATTTGCGACAGTAGAAAATTATTTTTTGCAAAATTTACTATAGAAAAGGCAATCCCTGGCGCACTTAAAATTTGCGACAGTAAAAAATTATTTTTTGAAAAATTTACTATAGAAACGCAATCCCTGGCGCAATTAAAATTTGCGACAGTTGAAAATTATTTTTTGAATAATTTACTATAGAAAAGGCAATCCCTGGCGTAATTAAAATTTGCGACAGTAGAAAATTATTTTTTGAATAATTTACTATAGAAAAGGCAATCCCTGGCGGATTTGAAATTTGCGACAGTTGAAAATTATTTTTTGAATAATTTACTATAGAAAAGGCAATCCCTGGCGCAATTAAAATTTGCGACAGTTGAAAATTATTTTTTGAATAATTTACTATAGAAAAGGCAATTTCTGGCGGAATTAAAATTTGCGACAGTAGAAAATAATTTTTTGAATAATTTACTATAGAAAAGGCAATCCCTGGCGTAATTAAAATTTGCGACAGTAGAAAATTAATTTTTGAATAATTTACTATAGAAAAGGCAATCCCTGGAGTAATTAAAATTTGCGACAGTAAAAAATTAATTTTTGAAAAATTTACTATAGAAAAGGCAATCCCTGGCGCAATTAAAATTTGCGAGAGTTGAAAATTATTTTTTGAATAATTTACTATAGAAAAGGCAATCCCTGGCGTAATTAAAATTTGCTACAGTAGAAAATTATTTTTTGAATAATTTACTATAGAAAAGGCAATCCCTGGCGCAATTAAAACTTGCGATAGTAAAAAATTATTTTTTGAATAATTTACTATAGAAAAGGCAATCCCTGGCGTAATTAAAATTTGCGACAGTAAAAAATTGTTTTTTGAAAAATTTACTATAGAAAAGGCAATCCCTGGCGTAATTAAAATTTGCGACAGTTGAAAATTATTTTTTGAATAATTTACTATAGAAAAGGCAATCCCTGGCGCAATTAAAATTTGCGACAGTATAAAATTATTTTTTGAATAATTTACTATAGAAAAGGCAATCCCTGGCGGATTTGAAATTTGCGATAGTAAAAAATTATTTTTTGTATAATTTACTACAGAAAAGGCAATCCCTGACGCAATTAAAATTTGCGACAGTAGAAAATTATTTTTTGCAAAATTTATTATAGAAAAGGCAATCCCTGGCGCACTTAAAATTTGCGACAGTAAAAAATTATTTTTTGAAAAATTTACTATAGAAAGGCAATCCCTGGCGCTATTAAAATTTGCGACAGTTGAAAATTATTTTTTGAATAATTTACTATAGAAAAGGCAATCCCTGGCGTAATTAAAATTTGCGACAGTTGAAAATTATTTTTTGAATAATTTACTATAGAAAAGGCAAACCCTGGCGTAATTAAAATTTGCGACAGTTGAAAATTATTTTTTGAATAATTTACTATAGAAAAGGCAATCCCTGGCGTAATTAAAATTTGCGACAGTATAAAATTATTTTTTGAATAATTTACTATAGAAAAGGCAATCCCTGGCGCAATTAAAATTTGCGACAGTTTAAAATTATTTTTTGAATAATTTACTATAGAAAAGGCAATCCCTGGCGTAATTAAAATTTGCGACAGTAAAAAATTATTTTTTGAATAATTTACTATAGAAAAGGCAATCCCTGGCGTAATTAAAATTTGCGACAGTAAAAAATTAATTTGTGAATAATTTACTATAGAAAAGGTAATCCCTGGCGCAATTAAAATTTGCGACAGTATAAAATTATTTTTTGAATAATTTACTATAGAAAAGGCACTCCCTGGCGCAATTAAAATTTGCGACAGTATAAAATTATTTTTTGAATAATTTACTATAGAAAAGGCAATCCCTGGCGCAATTAAAATTTGCGACAGTATAAAATTATTTTTTGAATAATTTACTATAGAAAAGGCAATCCCTGGCGCAATTAAAATTTGCGACAGTTGAAAATTATTTTTTGAATAATTTACTATAGAAAAGGCAATCCCTGGCGGAATTAAAATTTGCGACAGTAGAAAATTATTTGTTGAATAATTTACTATAGAAAAGGCAATCCCTGGCGTAATTAAAATATGCGACAGTAGAAAATTAATTTTTGAATAATTTACTATAGAAAAGGCAATCCCTGGCGTAATTAAAATTTGCGACAGTAAAAAATTAATTTTTGAAAAATTTACTATAGAAAAGGCAATCCCTGGCGCAATTAAAATTTGCGACAGTTGAAAATTATTTTTTGAATAATTTACTATAGAAAAGGCAATCCCTGGCGTAATTAAAATTTGCTACAGTAGAAAATTATTTTTTGAATAATTTACTATAGAAAAGGCAATCCCTGGCGCAATTAAAACTTGCGATAGTAAAAAATTATTTTTTGAATAATTTACTATAGAAAAGGCAATCCCTGGCGTAATTAAAATTTGCGACAGTAAAAAATTATTTTTTGAAAAATTTACTATAGAAAAGGCAATCCCTGGCGCAATTAAAATTTGCGACAGTTGAAAATTATTTTTTGAATAATTTACTATAGAAAAGGCAATCCCTGGCGCAATTAAAATTTGCGACAGTAGAAAATTATTTTTTACAAAATTTACTATAGAAAAGGCAATCCCTGGCGCACTTAAAATTTGCGACAGTAAAAAATTATTTTTTGAAAAATTTACTATAGAAACGCAATCCCTGGCGCAATTAAAATTTGCGACAGTTGAAAATTATTTTTTGAATAATTTACTATAGAAAAGGCAATCCCTGGCGTAATTAAAATTTGCGACAGTAGAAAATTATTTTTTGAATAATTTACTATAGAAAAGGCAATCCCTGGCGGATTTGAAATTTGCGACAGTTGAAAATTATTTTTTGAATAATTTACTATAGAAAAGGCAATCCCTGGCGCAATTAAAATTTGCGACAGTTGAAAATTATTTTTTGAATAATTTACTATAGAAAAGGCAATTTCTGGCGGAATTAAAATTTGCGACAGTAGAAAATAATTTTTTGAATAATTTACTATAGAAAAGGCAATCCCTGGCGTAATTAAAATTTGCGACAGTAGAAAATTAATTTTTGAATAATTTACTATAGAAAAGGCAATCCCTGGAGTAATTAAAATTTGCGACAGTAAAAAATTAATTTTTGAAAAATTTACTATAGAAAAGGCAATCCCTGGCGCAATTAAAATTTGCGAGAGTTGAAAATTATTTTTTGAATAATTTACTATAGAAAAGGCAATCCCTGGCGTAATTAAAATTTGCTACAGTAGAAAATTATTTTTTGAATAATTTACTATAGAAAAGGCAATCCCTGGCGCAATTAAAACTTGCGATAGTAAAAAATTATTTTTTGAATAATTTACTATAGAAAAGGCAATCCCTGGCGTAATTAAAATTTGCGACAGTAAAAAATTGTTTTTTGAAAAATTTACTATAGAAAAGGCAATCCCTGGCGTAATTAAAATTTGCGACAGTTGAAAATTATTTTTTGAATAATTTACTATAGAAAAGGCAATCCCTGGCGCAATTAAAATTTGCGACAGTATAAAATTATTTTTTGAATAATTTACTATAGAAAAGGCAATCCCTGGCGGATTTGAAATTTGCGATAGTAAAAAATTATTTTTTGTATAATTTACTACAGAAAAGGCAATCCCTGACGCAATTAAAATTTGCGACAGTAGAAAATTATTTTTTGCAAAATTTATTATAGAAAAGGCAATCCCTGGCGCACTTAAAATTTGCGACAGTAAAAAATTATTTTTTGAAAAATTTACTATAGAAAGGCAATCCCTGGCGCTATTAAAATTTGCGACAGTTGAAAATTATTTTTTGAATAATTTACTATAGAAAAGGCAATCCCTGGCGTAATTAAAATTTGCGACAGTTGAAAATTATTTTTTGAATAATTTACTATAGAAAAGGCAATCCCTGGCGTAATTAAAATTTGCGACAGTATAAAATTATTTTTTGAATAATTTACTATAGAAAAGGCAATCCCTGGCGGATTTGAAATTTGCGATAGTAAAAAATTATTTTTTGAATAATTTACTACAGAAAAGGCAATCCCTGGCGCAATTAAAATTTGCGACAGTAGAAAATTATTTTTTGCAAAATTTACTATAGAAAAGGCAATCCCTGGCGCACTTAAAATTTGCGACAGTAAAAAATTATTTTTTGAAAAATTTACTATAGAAACGCAATCCCTGGCGCAATTAAAATTTGCGACAGTTGAAAATTATTTTTTGAATAATTTACTATAGAAAAGGCAATCCCTGGCGTAATTAAAATTTGCGACAGTTGAAAATTATTTTTTGAATAATTTACTATAGAAAAGGCAATCCCTGGCGTAATTAAAATTTGCGACAGTTGAAAATTATTTTTTGAATAATTTACTATTGAAAAGGCAATCCCTGGCGTAATTAAAATTTGCGACAGTATAAAATTATTTTTTTGAATAATTTACTATAGAAAAGGCAATCCCTGGCGCAATTAAAATTTGCGACAGTTGAAAATTATTTTTTGAATAATTTACTATAGAAAAGTCAATCCCTGGCGTAATTAAAATTTGCGACAGTAAAAAATTATTTTTTGAATAATTTACTATAGAAAAGGCAATCCCTGGCGTAATTAAAATTTGCGACAGTAAAAAATTAATTTGTGAATAATTTACTATAGAAAAGGCAATCCTTGGCGCAATTAAAATTTGCGACAGTATAAAATTATTTTTTGAATAATTTACTATAGAAAAGGCAATCCCTGGCGGGTTTGAAATTTGCGACAGTTGAAAATTATTTTTTGAATAATTTACTATGGAAAAGGCAATCCCTGGCGTAATTAAAATTTGCGACAGTATAAAATTATTTTTTGAATAATTTACTATAGAAAAGGCAATCCCTGGCGCAATTAAAATTTGCGACAGTAGAAAATTATTTTTGGATAATTTACTATAGAAAAGGCAATCCCTGGCGTAATTAAAATTTGCGACAGTAGAAAATTATTTTTTGAATAATTTACTATAGAAAAGGCAATCCCTGGCGTAATTAAAATTTGCGACAGTTGAAAATTATTTTTTGAATAATTTACTATAGAAAAGGCAATCCCTGGCGTAATTAAAATTTGCGACAGTTGAAAATTATTTTTTGAATAATTTACTATAGAAAAGGCAATCCCTGGCGCAATTAAAATTTGCGACAGTATAAAACTATTTTTTGAATAATTTACTATAGAAAAGGCAATCCCTGGCGTAATTAAAATTTGCGACAGTTGAAAATTATTTTTTGAATAATTTACTATAGAAAAGGCAATCCCTGGCGCAATTAAAATTTGCGACAGTATAAAATTATTTTTTGAATAATTTACTATAGAAAAGGCTATCCCTGGCGTAATTAAAATTTGCGACAGTAGAAAATTATTTTTTGAAAAGTTTACTATAGAAAAGGCAATCCCAGGCGTAATTAAAATTTGCGACAGTATAAAATTATTTTTTGAATAATTTACTATAGAAGAGGCAATCCCTGGCGTAATTAAAATTTGCGACAGTATAAAATTATTTTTTGAATAATTTACTATAGAAAAGGCAATCCCTGGCGCAATTAAAATTTGCGACAGTATAAAATTATTTTTTGTTAATTTACTATAGAAAAGGCAATCCCTGGCGTAATTAAAATTTGCGACAGTAGAAAATTATTTTTTGAAAAGTTTACCATAGAAAAGGCAATCCCTGGCTTAATTAAAATTTGCGACAGTAGAAAATTATTTTTTGAATAGTTTACTATAGAAAAGGCAATCCCTGGGATATTTGAAATTTGCGACAGTAAAAAATTATTTTTTGAATAATTTACTATAGAAAAGGCAATCCCTGGCGTAATTAAAATTTGCGACAGTAGAAAATTATTTTTTGAATAATTTACTATAGAAAAGGCAATCCCTGGCGTAATTAAAATTTGCGACAGTTGAAAATTATTTTTTGAATAATTTACTATAGAAAAGGCAATCCCTGGCGCAATTAAAATTTGCGACAGTATAAAATTATTTTTTGAATAATTTACTATAGAAAAGGCAATCCCTGGCGGATTTGAAATTTGCGATAGTAAAAAATTATTTTTTGAATAATTTACTACAGAAAAGGCAATCCCTGGCGCAATTAAAATATGCGACAGTAGAAAATTATTTTTTGCAAAATTTACTATAGAAAAGGCAATCCCTGGCGCACTTAAAATTTGCGACAGTAAAAAATTATTTTTTGAAAAATTTACTATAGAAACGCAATCCCTGGCGCAATTAAAATTTGCGACAGTTGAAAATTATTTTTTGAATAATTTACTATAGAAAAGGGAATCCCTGGCGTAATTAAAATTTGCGACAGTTGAAAATTATTTTTTGAATAATTTACTATAGAAAAGGCAATCCCTGGCGTAATTAAAATTTGCGACAATTGAAAATTATTTTTTGAATAATTTACTATAGAAAAGGCAATCCCTGGCGTAATTAAAATTTGCGACAGTATAAAATTATTTTTTGAATAATTTACTATAGAAAAGGCAATCCCTGGCGCAATTAAAATTTGCGACAGTTGAAAATTATTTTTTGAATAATTTACTATAGAAAAGTCAATCCCTGGCGTAATTAAAATTTGCGACAGTAAAAAATTATTTTTTGAATAATTTACTATAGAAAAGGCAATCCCTGGCGTAATTAAAATTTGCGACAGTAAAAAATTAATTTGTGAATAATTTACTATAGAAAAGGTAATCCCTGGCGCAATTAAAATTTGCGACAGTATAAAATTATTTTTTGAATAATTTACTATAGAAAAGGCAATCCCTGGCGCAATTAAAATTTGCGACAGTAGAAAATTATTTTTTGAATAATTTACTATAGAAAAGGCAATCCCTGGCGTAATTAAAATTTGCGACAGTAGAAAATTATTTTTTGAATAATTTACTATAGAAAAGGCAATCCCTGGCGTAATTAAAATTTGCGACAGTTGAAAATTATTTTTGGAATAATTTACTATAGAAAAGGCAATCCCTGGCGTAATTAAAATTTGCGACAGTTGAAAATTATTTTTTGAATAATTTACTACAGAAAAGGCAATCCCTGTCGCAATTAAAATTTGCGACAGTATAAAATTATTTTTTGAATAATTTACTATAGAAAAGGCAATCCCTGGCGGATTTGAAATTTGCGATAGTAAAAAATTATTTTTTGAATAATTTACTACAGAAAAGGCAATCCCTGGCGCAATTAAAATTTGCGACAGTAGAAAATTATTTTTTGCAAAATTTACTATAGAAAAGGCAATCCCTGGCGCACTTAAAATTTGTGACAGTAAAAAATTATTTTTTGAAAAATTTACTATAGAAACGCAATCCCTGGCGCAATTAAAATTTGCGACAGTTGAAAATTATTTTTTGAATAATTTACTATAGAAAAGGCAATCCCTGGCGTAATTAAAATTTGCGACAGTTGAAAATTATTTTTTGAATAATTTACTATAGAAAAGGCAATCCCTGGCGTAATTAAAATTTGCGACAGTTGAAAATTATTTTTTGAATAATTTACTATAGAAAAGGCAATCCCTGGCGTAATTAAAATTTGCGACAGTATAAAATTATTTTTTGAATAATTTACTATAGAAAAGGCAATCCCTGGCGCAATTAAAATTTGCGACAGTTGAAAATTATTTTTTGAATAATTTACTATAGAAAAGTCAATCCCTGGCGTAATTAAAATTTGCGACAGTAAAAAATTATTTTTTGAATAATTTACTATAGAAAAGGCAATCCCTGGCGTAATTAAAATTTGCGACAGTAAAAAATTAATTTGTGAATAATATACTATAGAAAAGGTAATCCCTGGCGCAATTAAAATTTGCGACAGTATAAAATTATTTTTTGAATAATTTACTATAGAAAAGGCAATCCCTGGCGCAATTAAAATTTGCGACAGTTGAAAATTATTTTTTGAATAATTTACTATAGAAAAGGCAATCCTTGGCGCAATTAAAATTTGCGACAGTATAAAATTATTTTTTGAATAATTTACTATAGAAAAGGCAATCCCTGGCGGATTTGAAATTTGCGACAGTTGAAAATTATTTTTTGAATAATTTACTATGGAAAAGGCAATCCCTGGCGTAATTAAAATTTGCGACACTATAAAATTATTTTTTGAATAATTTACTAGAGAAAAGGCAATCCCTGGCGCAATTAAAATTTGCGACAGTAGAAAATTATTTTTGGATAATTTACTATAGAAAAGGCAATCCCTGGCGTAATTAAAATTTGCGACAGTAGAAAATTATTTTTTGAATAATTTACTATAGAAAAGGCAATCCCTGGCGTAATTAAAATTTGCGACAGTTGAAAATTATTTTTTGAATAATTTACTATAGAAAAGGCAATCCCTGGCGTAATTAAAATTTGCGACAGTTGAAAATTATTTTTTGAATAATTTACTATAGAAAAGGCAATCCCTGGCGTAATTAAAATTTGCGACAGTTGAAAATTATTTTTTTAATAATTTACTATAGAAAAGGCAATCCCTGGCGCAATTAAAATTTGCGACAGTATAAAACTATTTTTTGAATAATTTACTATAGAAAAGGCAATCCCTGGCGTAATTAAAATTTGCGACAGTTGAAAATTATTTTTTGAATAATTTACTATAGAAAAGGCAATCCCTGGCGCAATTAAAATTTGCGACAGTATAAAATTATTTTTTGAATAATTTACTATAGAAAAGGCTATCCCTGGCGTAATTAAAATTTGCGACAGTAGAAAATTATTTTTTGAAAAGTTTACTATAGAATAGGCAATCCCAGGCGTAATTAAAATTTGCGACAGTATAAAAATATTTTTTGAATAATTTACTATAGAAGAGGCAATCCCTGGCGTAATTAAAATTTGCGACAGTATAAAATTATTTTTTGAATAATTTACTATAGAAAAGGCAATCTCTGGCGCAATTAAAATTTGCGACAGTATAAAATTATTTTTTGAATAATTTACTATAGAAAAGGCAATCCCTGGCGTAATTAAAATTTGCGACAGTAGAAAATTATTTTTTGAAAAGTTTACCATAGAAAAGGCAATCCCTGGCGTAATTAAAATTTGCGACAGTAGAAAATTATTTTTTGAATAGTTTAAAATAGAAAAGGCAATCCCTGGGTTATTTGAAATTTGCGACAGTAAAAAATTATTTTTTGAATAATTTACTATAGAAAAGGCAATCCCTGGCGTAATTAAAATTTGCGACAGTAGAAAATTATTTTTTGAATAATTTACTATAGAAAAGGCATTCCCTGGCGTAATTAAAATTTGCGACAGTTGAAAATTATTTTTTGAATAATTTACTAGAGAAAAGGCAATCCCTGGCGTAATTAAAATTTGCGACAGTTGAAAATTATTTTTTGAATAATTTACTATAGAAAAGGCAATTCCTGGCGTAATTAAAATTTGCGACAGTTGAAAATTATTTTTTGAATAATTTACTATAGAAAAGGCAATCCCTGGCGTAATTATAATTTGCGACAGTATAAAATTATTTTTTGAATAATTTACTATAGAAAAGGCAATCCCTGGCGCAATTAAAATTTGCGACAGTATAAAATTATTTTTTGAATAATTTACTATAGAAAAGGCAAACCCTGGCGTAATTAAAATTTGCGACAGTATAAAATTATTTTTTGAATAATTTACTATAGAAAAGGCAATCCCTGGCGCAATTAAAATTTGCGACAGTATAAAATTATTTTTTGAATAATTTACTATAGAAAAGGCAATCCCTGGCGGATTTGAAATTTGGACAGTTGAAAATTATTTTTTGAATAATTTACTATAGAAAAGGCAATCCCTGGCGTAATTAAAATTTGCGACAGTAGAAAATTATTTTTTGAATAATTTACTATAGAAAAGGCAATCCCTGGCGTAATTAAAATATGCGACAGTAGAAAATTATTTTTTGAATAATTTACTATAGAAAAGGCAATCCCTGGCGTAATTAAAATTTGCGACAGTAGAAAATTATTTTTTGAATAATTTACTACAGAAAAGGCAATCCCTGGCGTAATTAAAATTTGCGACAGTTGAAAATTATTTTTTGAATAATTTACTATAGAAAAGGCAATCCCTGGCGTAATTAAAATTTGCGACAGTTGAAAATTATTTTTTGAATAATTTACTATAGAAAAGGCAATCCCTGGCGTAATTAAAATTTGCGACAGTAGAAAATTATTTTTTGAATAATTTACTATAGAAAAGGCAATCCCTGGCGTAATTAAAATTTGCGACAGTAGAAAATTATTTTTTGAAAAGTTTACTATAGAAAAGGCAATCACTGGCGTAATTAAAATTTGCGCCAGTTGAAAATTATTGTTTGAATAATTTACTATAGAAAAGGCAATCCCTGGCGTATTTAAAACTTGCGACAGTTGAAAATTATTTTTTGAATAATTTACTATAGAAAAGGCAATCCCTGGCGTAATTAAAATTTGCGACAGTTGAAAATTATTTTTTGAATAATTTACTATAGAAAAGGCAATCCCTGGCGTAATTAAAATTTGCGACAGTTGAAAATTATTTTTTGAATAATTTACTATAGAAAAGGCAATCCCTGGCGCAATTAAAACTTGCGATAGTAAAAAATTATTTTTTGAATAATTTACTATAGGAAAGGCAATCCCTGGCGGATTTGAAATTTGCGACAGTAAAAAATTATTTTTTGAATAATTTACTATAGAAAAGGCAATCCATGGCGTAATTAAAATTTGCGACAGTTGAAAATTATTTTTTGAATAATTTACTATAGAAAAGGCAATCCCTGGCGCAATTAAAATTTGCGACAGTAGAAAATTATTTTTTGAATAATTTACTATAGAAAAGGCAATCCCTGGCGTAATTAAAATTTGCGACAGTTGAAAATTATTTTTTGAATAATTTACTATAGAAAAGGCAATCCCTGGCGCAATTAAAATTTGCGACAGTATAAAATTATTTTTTGAATAATTTACTATAGAAAAGGCAATCCCTGGCGTAGTTAAAATTTGCGACAGTAGAAAATTATTTTTTGAATAATTTACTATAGAAAAGGCAATCCCTGGCGCAGTTAAAACTTGCGATAGTAAAAAATTATTTTTTGAATAATTTACTATAGAAAAGGCAATCCCTGGCGTAATTAAAATTTGCGACAGTAGAAAATTATTTTTTGAATAATTTACTATAGAAAAGGCAATCCCTGGCGTAATTAAAATTTGCGACAGTAAAAAATATTTTTTGAATATTTTACTATAGAAAAGGCAATCCCTGGCGTAATTAAAATTTGCGACAGTATAAAATTATTTTTTGCAAAATTTACTATAGAAAAGGCAATCCCTGGCGCAATTAAAATTAGCGACAGTAGAAAATTATTTTTTGAATAATTTACTTTAGAAAAGGCAATCCCTGGGATATTTAAAATTTGAGACAGTAAAAAATTATTTTTTGAATAATTTACTATAGAAAAGGCAATCCCTGGCGCAATTAAAATTTGCGACAGTTGAAAATTATTTTTTGAAAAGTTTACTATAGAAAAGGCAATCCCTGGCGTAATTAAAATTTGCGACAGTAGAAAATTATTTTTTGAATAATTTACTATAGAAAAGGCAATCCCTGGCGTAATTAAAATTTGCGACAGTACAAAATTATTTTTTGAATAATTTACTATAGAAAAGGCAATCCCTGGCGCAATTAAAATTTGCGACAGTTGAAAATTATTTTTTGAATAATTTACTATAGAAAAGGCAATCCCTGGCGGATTTGAAATTTGCGACCGTAGAAAATTATTTTTTGAATAATTTACTATAGAAAAGGCAATCCCTGGCGTAATTAAAATTTGCGACAGTAGAAAATTAATTCTTGAAAAGTTTACTATAGAAAAGGCAATCCCTGGCGTAATTAAAATTTGCGACAGTTGAAAATTATTTTTTGAATAATTTACTATAGAAAAGGCAATCCCTGGCGTAATTAAAATTTGCGACAGTAAAAAATTATTTTTTGAATAATTTACTATAGAAAAGGCAATCCCTGGCGTAATTAAAATTTGCGACAGTATAAAATTATTTTTTGAATAATTTACTATAGAAAAGGCAATCCCTGGCGTAATTAAAATTTGCGACAGTAGAAAATTATTTTTTGAAAAGTTTACTATAGAAAAGGCAATCCCTGGCGTAAGTAAAATTTGCGACAGTTGAAAATTATTTTTTGAATAATTTACTACAGAAAAGGCAATCCCTGGCGTAATTAAAATTTGCGACAGTTGAAAATTATTTTTTGAATAATTTACTTTAGAAAAGGCAATCCCTGGCGTAATTAAAATTTGCGACAGTTGAAAATTATTTTTTGAATAATTTACTATAGAAAAGGCAATCCCTGGCGTAACTAAAATTTGCGACAGTATAAAATTATTTTTTGAATAATTTACTATAGAAAAGGCAATCCCTGGGATATTTAAAATTTGCGACAGTAAAAAATTATTTTTTGAATAATTTACTATAGAAAAGGCAATCCCTGGCGTAATTAAAATTTGCGACAGTAGAAAATTATTTTTTGAATAATTTACTATAGAAAAGGCAATCCCTGGCGCATTTAAAACTTGCGATATTAAAAAATTATTTTTTGAATAATTTACTATAGAAAACGCAATCCCTGGCGGATTTGAAATTTGCGACAGCAAAAAATTATTTTTTGAATAATTTACTATAAAAAAGGCAATCCCTGGAGTAATTAAAATTTGCGACAGTAGAAAATTATTTTTTGAATAATTTACTATAGAAAAGGCAATCCCTGGCGTAATTAAAATTTGCGACAGTAAAAAAATATTTTTTGAATAATTTACTATAGAAAAGGCAATCCCTGGCGTAATTAAAATTTGCGACAGTAGAAAATTATTTTTTGCAAAATTTACTATAGAAAAGGCAATCCCTGGCGCAATTAAAATTTGCGACAGTAGAAAATTATTTTTTGAATAATTTACTATAGAAAAGGCAATCCCTGGGATATTTAAAATTTGCGACATTAAAAAATAATTTTTTGAATAATTTACTATAGAAAAGGCAATCCCTGGCGCAATTAAAATTTGCGACAGTTGAAAATTATTTTTTGAAAAGTTTATTATAGAAAAGGCAATCCCTGGCGTAATTAAAATTTGCGACAGTAGAAAATTATTTTTTGAATAATTTACGATAGAAAAGGCAATCCCTTGCGTAATTAAAATTTGCGACAGTAGAAAATTATTTTTTGAATAATTTACTATAGAAAAGGCAATCCCTGGCGCAATTAAAATTTGCGACAGTTGAAAATTATTTTTTGAATAATTTACTATAGAAAAGGCAATACCTGGCGGATTTGAAATTTGCGACCGTAGAAAATTATTTTTTGAATAATTTACTATAGAAAAGGCAATCCCTGGCGTAATTAAAATTTGCGACAGTAGAAAATTAATTTTTGAAAAGTTTACTATAGAAAAGGCAATCCCTGGCGTAATTAAAATTTGCGACAGTTGAAAATTATTTTTTGAATAATTTACTATAGAAAAGGCAATCCCTGGCGTAATTAAAATTTGCGACAGTAAAAAATTATTTTTTGAATAATTTACTATAGAAAAGGCAATCCCTGGCGTAATTAAAATTTGCGACAGTATAAAATTATTTTTTGAATAATTTACTATAGAAAAGGCAATCCCTGACGTAATTAAAATTTGCGACAGTAGAAAATTATTTTTTGAAAAGTTTACTATAGAAAAGGCAATCCCTGGCGTAATTAAAATTTGCGACAGTTGAAAATTATTTTTTGAATAATTTACTATAGAAAAGGCAATCCCTGGCGTAATTAAAATTTGCGACAGTTGAAAATTATTTTTTGAATAATTTACTATAGAAAAGGCAATCCCTGGCGTAATTAAAATTTGCGACAGTTGAAAATTATTTTTTGAATAATTTACTATAGAAAAGGCAATCCCTGGCGTAATTAAAATTTGCGACAGTATAAAATTATTTTTTGAATAATTTACTATAGAAAAGGCAATCCCTGGGATATTTAAAATTTGCGACAGTAAAAAATTATTTTTTGAATAATTTACTATAGAAAAGGCAATCTCTGGCGTAATTAAAATTTGCGACAGTAGAAAATTATTTTTTGAATAATTTACTATAGAAAAGGCAATCCCTGGCGTAATTAAAATTTGCGACAGTTGAAAATTATTTTTTGAATAATTTACTATAGAAAAGGCAATCCCTGGCGCAATTAAAATTTGCGACAGTATGAAATTATTTTTTGAATAATTTACTATAGAAAAGGCAATCCCTGGCGTAATTAAAATTTGCGACAGTATAAAATTATTTTTTGAATAATTTACTATAGAAAAGGCAATCCCTGGCGTAATTAAAATTTGCGACAGTAGAAAATTATTTTTTGAATAATTTACTATAGAAAAGACAATCCCTGGCGCAATTAAAATTTGCGACAGTTGAAAATTATTTTTTGAATAATTTACTATAGAAAAGGCAATACCTGGCGCAATTAATATTTGCGACAGTTGAAAATTATTTTTTGAATAATTTACTATAGAAAAGGCAATCCCTGGCGGATTTGAAATTTGCGACAGTAGAAAATTTTTTTTTGAATAATTACTATAGAAAAGGCAATCCCTGGCGTAATTAAAATTTGCGACAGTAAAAAATTATTTTTTGAATAATTTACTATAGAAAAGGCAATCCCTGGCGTAATTAAAATTTGCGACAGTAGAAAATTATTTTTTGAAAAGTTTTCTATAGAAAAGGCAATCCCTGGCGTAATTAAAATTTGCGACAGTAAAAAATTATTTTTTGAAAAGTTTACTATAGAAAAGGCAATCCCTGGGATATTTAAAATTTGCGACAGTAAAAAATTATTTTTTGAATAATTTACTATAGAAAAGGCAATCCCTGGCGTAATTAAAATTTGCGACAGTTGAAAATTATTTTTTGAATAATTTACTATAGAAAAGGCAATCCCTGGCGCAATTAAGATTTGCGACAGTATAAAATTATGTTTTGAATAATTTACTATAGAAAAGGCAATCCCTGGCGGATTTGAAATTTGCGACAGTTGAAAATTATTTTTTGAATAATTTACTATAGAAAAGGCAATCCCTGGCGTAATTAAAATTTGCGACAGTTGAAAATTATTTTTTGAATAATTTACTATAGAAAAGGCAATCCCTGGCGCAATTAAAATTAGCGACAGTAGAAAATTATTTTTTGAATAATTTACTTTAGAAAAGGCAATCCCTGGGATATTTAAAATTTGCGACAGTAGAAAATTATTTTTTGCAAAATTTACTATAGAAAAGGCAATCCCTGGCGCAATTAAAATTTGCGACAGTAGAAAATTATTTTTTGAATAATTTACTATAGAAAAGGCAATCCCTGGGATATTTAAAATTTGCGACATTAAAAAATAATTTTTTGCAAAATTTACTATAGAAAAGGCAATCCCTGGCGCAATTAAAATTTGCGACAGTAGAAAATTATTTTTTGAATAATTTACTATAGAAAAGGCAATCCCTGGGATATTTAAAATTTGCGACATTAAAAAATAATTTTTTGAATAATTTACTATAGAAAAGGCAATCCCTGGCGCAATTAAAATTTGCGACAGTTGAAAATTATTTTTTGAAAAGTTTATTATAGAAAAGGCAATCCCTGGCGTAATTAAAATTTGCGACAGTAGAAAATTATTTTTTGAATAATTTACGATAGAAAAGGCAATCCCTTGCGTAATTAAAATTTGCGACAGTAGAAAATTATTTTTTGAATAATTTACTATAGAAAAGGCAATCCCTGGCGCAATTAAAATTTGCGATAGTTGAAAATTATTTTTTGAATAATTTACTATAGAAAAGGCAATACCTGGCGGATTTGAAATTTGCGACCGTAGAAAATTATTTTTTGAATAATTTACTATAGAAAAGGCAATCCCTGGCGTAATTAAAATTTGCGACAGTAGAAAATTAATTTTTGAAAAGTTTACTATAGAAAAGGCAACCCCTGGCGTAATTAAAATTTGCGACAGTTGAAAATTATTTTTTGAATAATTTACTATAGAAAAGGCAATCCCTGGCGTAATTAAAATTTGCGACAGTATAAAATTATTTTTTGAATAATTTACTATAGAAAAGGCAATCCCTGGCGTAATTAAAATTTGCGACAGTTGAAAATTATTTTTTGAATAATTTACTATAGAAAAGGCAATCCCTGGCGTAATTAAAATTTGCGACAGTTGAAAATTATTTTTTGAATAATTTACTATAGAAAAGGCAATCCCTGGCGTAATTAAAATTTGCGACAGTTGAAAATTATTTTTTGAATAATTTACTATAGAAAAGGCAATCCCTGGCGTAATTAAAATTTGCGACAGTATAAAATTATTTTTTGAATAATTAACTATAGAAAAGGCAATCCCTGGGATATTTATAATTTGCGACAGTAAAAAATTATTTTTTGAATAATTTACTATAGAAAAGGCAATCCCTGGCGTAATTAAAATTTGCGACAGTAGAAAATTATTTTTTGAATAATTTACTATAGAAAAGGCAATCCCTGGCGTAATTAAAATTTGCGACAGTTGAAAATTATTTTTTGAATAATTTACTATAGAAAAGGCAATCCCTGGCGCAATTAAAATTTGCGACAGTATGAAATTATTTTTTGAATAATTTACTATAGAAAAGGCAATCCCTGGCGTAATTAAAATTTGCGACAGTATAAAATTATTTTTTGAATAATTTACTATAGAAAAGGCAATCCCTGGCGTAATTAAAATTTGCGACAGTAGAAAATTATTTTTTGAATAATTTACTATAGAAAAGGCAATCCCTGGCGCAATTAAAATTTGCGACAGTTGAAAATTATTTTTTGAATAATTTACTATAGAAAAGGCAATACCTGGCGCAATTAAAATTTGCGACAGTTGAAAATTATTTTTTGAATAATTTACTATAGAAAAGGCAATCCCTGGCGGATTTGAAATTTGCGACAGTAGAAAATTATTTTTTGAATAATTACTATAGAAAAGGCAATCCTTGGCGTAATTAAAATTTGCGACAGTAAAAAATTATTTTTTGAATAATTTACTATAGAAAAGGCAATCCCTGGCGTATTTGAAATTTGCGACAGTTGAAAATTATTTTTTGAATAATTTACTATAGAAAAGGCAATCCCTGGCGTAATTAAAATTTGCGACAGTTGAAAATTATTTTTTGAATAATTTACTATAGAAAAGGCAATCCCTGGCGCAATTAAAATTAGCGACAGTAGAAAATTATTTTTTGAATAATTTACTTTAGAAAAGGCAATCCCTGGGATATTTAAAATTTGCGACATTAAAAAATAATTTTTTGAATAATTTACTATAGAAAAGGCAATCCCTGGCGCAATTAAAATTTGCGACAGTTGAAAATTATTTTTTGAAAAGTTTATTATAGAAAAGGCAATCCCTGGCGTAATTAAAATTTGCGACAGTAGAAAATTATTTTTTGAATAATTTACGATAGAAAAGGCAATCCCTTGCGTAATTAAAATTTGCGACAGTAGAAAATTATTTTTTGAATAATTTACTATAGAAAAGGCAATCCCTGGCGCAATTAAAATTTGCGACAGTTGAAAATTATTTTTTGAATAATTTACTATAGAAAAGGCAATACCTGGCGGATTTGAAATTTGCGACCGTAGAAAATTATTTTTTGAATAATTTACTATAGAAGAGGCAATCCCTGGCGTAATTAAAATTTGCGACAGTAGAAAATTAATTTTTGAAAAGTTTACTATAGAAAAGGCAATCCCTGGCGTAATTAAAATTTGCGACAGTTGAAAATTATTTTTTGAATAATTTACTATAGAAAAGGCAATCCCTGGCGTAATTAAAATTTGCGACAGTAAAAAATTATTTTTTGAATAATTTACTATAGAAAAGGCAATCCCTGGCGTAATTAAAATTTGCGACAGTATAAAATTATTTTTTGAATAATTTACTATAGAAAAGGCAATCCCTGACGTAATTAAAATTTGCCACAGTAGAAAATTATTTTTTGAAAAGTTTACTATAGAAAAGGCAATCCCTGGCGTAATTAAAATTTGCGACAGTTGAAAATTATTTTTTGAATAATTTACTATAGAAAAGGCAATCCCTGGCGTAATTAAAATTTGCGACAGTTGAAAATTATTTTTTGAATAATTTACTATAGAAAAGGCAATCCCTGGCGTAATTAAAATTTGCGACAGTTGAAAATTATTTTTTGAATAATTTACTATAGAAAAGGCAATCCCTGGCGTAATTAAAATTTGCGACAGTATAAAATTATTTTTTGAATAATTTACTATAGAAAAGGCAATCCCTGGGATATTTAAAATTTGCGACAGTAGAAAATTATTTTTTGAATAATTTACTATAGAAAAGGCAATCCCTGGCGCAATTAAAATTTGCGACAGTTGAAAATTATTTTTTGAATAATTTACTATAGAAAAGGCAATACCTGGCGCAATTAAAATTTGCGACAGTTGAAAATTATTTTTTGAATAATTTACTATAGAAAAGGCAATCCCTGGCGGATTTGAAATTTGCGACAGTAGAAAATTATTTTTTGAATAATTACTATAGAAAAGGCAATCCTTGGCGTAATTCAAATTTGCGACACTAAAAAATTATTTTTTGAATAATTTACTATAGAAAAGGCAATCCCTGGCGTAATTAAAATTTGCGACAGTAGAAAATTATTTTTTGAAAAGTTTTCTATAGAAAAGGCAATCCCTGGCGTAATTAAAATTTGCGACAGTAAAAAATTATTTTTTGAAAAGTTTACTATAGAAAAGGCAATCCCTGGGATATTTAAAATTTGCGACAGTAAAAAATTATTTTTTGAATAATTTACTATAGAAAAGGCAATCCCTGGCGTAATTAAAATTTGCGACAGTTGAAAATTATTTTTTGAATAATTTACTATAGAAAAGGCAATCCCTGGCGCAATTAAGATTTGCGACAGTATAAAATTATGTTTTGAATAATTTACTATAGAAAAGGCAATCCCTGGCGGATTTGAAATTTGCGACAGTTGAAAATTATTTTTTGAATAATTTACTATAGAAAAGGCAATCCCTGGCGTAATTAAAATTTGCGACAGTTGAAAATTATTTTTTGAATAATTTACTATAGAAAAGGCAATCCCTGGCGCAATTAAAATTAGCGACAGTAGAAAATTATTTTTTGAATAATTTACTTTAGAAAAGGCAATCCCTGGGATATTTAAAATTTGCGACAGTAAAAAATTATTTTTTGAATAATTTACTATAGAAAAGGCAATCCCTGGCGCAATTAAAATTTGCGACAGTTGAAAATTATTTTTTGAAAAGTTTACTATAGAAAAGGCAATCCCTGGCGTAATTAAAATTTGCGACAGTAGAAAATTATTTTTTGAATAATTTACTATAGAAAAGGCAATCCCTGGCGTAATTAAAATTTGCGACAGTAGAAAATTATTTTTTGAATAATTTACTATAGAAAAGGCAATCCCTGGCGCAATTAAAATTTGCGACAGTTGAAAATTACTTTTTGAATAATTTACTATAGAAAAGGCAATCCCTGGCGGATTTGAAATTTGCGACCGTAGAAAATTATTTTTTGAATAATTTACTATAGAAAAGGCAATCCCTGGCGTAATTAAAATTTGCGACAGTAGAAAATTAATTTTTGAAAAGTTTACTATAGAAAAGGCAATCCCTGGCGTAATTAAAATTTGCGACAGTTGAAAATTATTTTTTGAATAATTTACTATAGAAAAGGCAATCCCTGGCGTAATTAAAATTTGCGACAGTAAAAAATTATTTTTTGAATAATTTACTATAGAAAAGGCAATCCCTGGCGTAATTAAAATTTGCGACAGTATAAAATTATTTTTTGAATAATTTACTATAGAAAAGGCAATCCCTGGCGTAATTAAAATTTGCGACAGTAGAAAATTATTTTTTGAAAAGTTTACTATAGAAAAGGCAATCCCTGGCGTAATTAAAATTTGCGACAGTTGAAAATTATTTTTTGAATAATTTACCATAGAAAAGGCAATCCCTGGCGTAATTAAAATTTGCGACAGTTGAAAATTATTTTTTGAATAATTTACTATAGAAAAGGCAATCCCTGGCGTAATTAAAAATTGCGACAGTTGAAAATTATTTTTTGAATAATTTACTATAGAAAAGGCAATCCCTGGCGTAATTAAAATTTGCGACAGTATAAAATTATTTTTTGAATAATTTACTATAGAAAAGGCAATTCCTGGGATATTTAAAATTTGCGACAGTAAAAAATTATTTTTTGAATAATTTACTATAGAAAAGGCAATCCCTGGCGTAATTAAAATTTGCGACAGTAGAAAATTATTTTTTGAATAATTTACTATAGAAAAGGCAATCCCTGGCGCAGTTAAAACTTGCGATATTAAAAAATTATTTTTTGAATAATTTACTATAGAAAACGCAATCCCTGGCGGATTTGAAATTTGCGACAGCAAAAAATTATTTTTTGAATAATTTACTATAGAAAAGGCAATCCCTGGCGTAATTAAAATTTGCGACAGTAGAAAATTATTTTTTTGAATAATTTACTATAGAAAAGGCAATCCCTGGCGTAATTAAAATTTGCGACAGTATAAAATTATTTTTTGAATAATTTACTATAGAAAAGGCAATCCCTAACGTAATTAAAATTTGCGACAGTAGAAAATTATTTTTTGAAAAGTTTACTATACAAAAGGCAATCCCTGGCGTAATTAAAATTTGCGACAGTTGAAAATTATTTTTTGAATAATTTACTATAGAAAAGGCAATCCCTGGCGTAATTAAAATTTGCGACAGTTGAAAATTATTTTTTGAATAATTTACTATAGAAAAGGCAATACCTGGCGTAATTAAAATTTGCGACAATTGAAAATTATTTTTTGAATAATTTACTATAGAAAAGGCAATCCCTGGCGTAATTAAAATTTGCGACAGTATAAAATTATTTTTTGAATAATTTACTATAGAAAAGGCAATCCCTGGGATATTTAAAATTTGCGACAGTAAAAAATTATTTTTTGAATAATTTACTATAGAAAAGGCAATCCCTGGCGTAATTAAAATTTGCGACAGTAGAAAATTATTTTTTGAATAATTTACTATAGAAAAGGCAATCCCTGGCGTAATTAAAATTTGCGACAGTTGAAAATTATTTTTTGAATAATTTACTATAGAAAAGGCAATCCCTGGCGCAATTAAAATTTGCGACAGTATGAAATTATTTTTTGAATAATTTACTATAGAAAAGGCAATCCCTGGCGTAATTAAAATTTGCGACAGTATAACATTATTTTTTGAATAATTTACTATAGAAAAGGCAATCCCTGGCGTAATTAAAATTTGCGACAGTAAAAAATTATTTTTTGAAAAGTTTACTATAGAAAAGGCAATCCCTGGGATATTTAAAATTTGCGACAGTAAAAAATTATTTTTTGAATAATTTACTATAGAAAAGGCAATCCCTGGCGTAATTAAAATTTGCGACAGTTGAAAATTATTTTTTGAATAATTTACTATAGTAAAGGCAATCCCTGGCGCAATTAAAATTTGCGACAGTATAAAATTATGTTTTGAATAATTTACTATAGAAAAGGCAATCCCTGGCGGATTTGAAATTTGCGACAGTTGAAAATTATTTTTTGAATAATTTACTATAGAAAAGGCAATCCCTGGCGTAATTAAAATTTGCGACAGTTGAAAATTATTATTTGAATAATTTACTATAGAAAAGGCAATCCCTGGCGCAATTAAAACTTGCGATAGTAAAAAATTATTTTTTGAATAATTTACTATAGAAAAGGCAATCCCTGGCGGTTTTGAAATTTGCGACAGTAAAAAATTATTTTTTGAATAATTTACTATAGAAAAGGCAATCCCTGGCGTAATTAAAATTTGCGACAGTAGAAAATTATTTTTTGAATAATTTACTATAGAAAAGGCAATCCCTGGCGTAATTAAAATTTGCGACAGTAAAAAATTATTTTTTGAATAATTTACTATAGAAAAGGCAATCCCTGGCGTAATTAAAATTTGCGACAGTAGAAAATTATTTTTTGCAAAATTTACTATAGAAAAGGCAATCCCTGGCGCAATTAAAATTTGCGACAGTAGAAAATTATTTTTTGAATAATTTACTATAGAACAGGCAATCCCTGGGATATTTAAAATTTGCGACAGTAAAAAATTATTTTTTGAATAATTTACTATAGAAAAGGCAATCCCTGGCGGATTTGAAATTTGCGACCGTAGAAAATTATTTTTTGAATAATTTACTATAGAAAAGGCAATCCCTGGCGTAATTAAAATTTGCAACAGTTGAAAATAATTATTTGAATAATTTACTATAGAAAAGGCAATCCCTGGCGTAATTAAAATTTGCGAAGGTAAAAAATTATTTTTTGAATAATTTACTATAGAAAAGGCAATCCCTGGCGTAATTAAAATTTGCGACAGTATAAAATTATTTTTTGAATAATTTACTATAGAAAAGGCAATCCCTGGAGTAGTTAACATTTGCGACAGTAGAAAATTATTTATTGAAAAGTTTACTATAGAAAACGCAATCCCTGGCGTAATTAAAATTTGCGACAGTTGAAAATTATTTTTTGAATAATTTACTATAGAAAAGGCAATCCCTGGCGCAATTAAAATTTGCGACAGTTGAAAATTATTTTTTGAATAATTTACTATAGAAAAGGCAATACCTGGCGCAATTAACATTTGCGACAGTTGAAAATTATTTTTTGAATAATTTACTATAGAAAAGGCAATCCCTGGCGGATTTGAAATTTGCGACAGTAGAAAATTATTTTTTGAATAATTACTATAGAAAAGGCAATCCCTGGCGTAATTAAAATTTGCGACAGTAAAAAATTATTTTTTGAATAATTTACTATAGAAAAGGCAATCCCTGGCGTAATTATAATTTGCGACAGTAGAAAATTATTTTTTGAAAAGTTTTCTATAGGAAAGGCAATCCCTGGCGTAATTAAAATTTGCGACAGTAAAAAATTATTTTTTGAAAAGTTTACTATAGAAAAGGCAATCCCTGGGATATTTAAAATTTGCGACAGTAAAAAATTATTTTTTCAATAATTTACTATAGAAAAGGCAATCCCTGGCGTAATTAAAATTTGCGACAGTTGAAAATTATTTTTTGAATAATTTACTATAGAAAAGGCAATCCCTGGCGTAATTAAAATTTGCGACAGTTGAAAATTATTTTTCGAATAATTTACTATAGAAATGGCTATCCCTGGCGTAATTAAAATTTGCGACAGTTGAAAATTATTTGTTGAATAATTTACTATAGAAAAGGCAATCCCTGGCGTAATTAAAATTTGCGACAATATAAAATTATTTTTTGAATAATTTACTATAGAAAAGGCAATCCCTGGGATATTTAAAATTTGCGACAGTAAAAAATTATTTTTTGAATAATTTACTATAGAAAAGGCAATCCCTGGCGTAATTAAAATTTGCGACAGTAGAAAATTATTTTTTGAATAATTTACTATAGAAAAAAGCAATCCCTGGCGTAATTAAAATTTGCGACAGTTGAAAATTATTTTTTGAATAATTTACTAAAGAAAAGGCAATCCCTTGCGTAATTAAAATTTGCGACAGTAGAAAATTATTTTTTGAATAATTTACTATAGAAAAGGTAATCCCTGGCGCAATTAAAATTTGCGACAGTTGAAAATTATTTTTTGAATAATTTACTATAGAAAAGGCAATACCTGGCGGATTTGAAATTTGCGACCGTAGAAAATTATTTTTTGAATAATTTACTATAGAAAAGGCAATCCCTGGCGTAATTAAAATTTGCGACAGTAGAAAATTAATTTTTGAAAAGTTTACTATAGAAAAGGCAATTCCTGGCGTAATTAAAATTTGCGACAGTTGAAAATTATTTTTTGAATAATTTACTATAGAAAAGGCAATCCCTGGCGTAATTAAATTTTGCGACAGTAAAAAATTATTTTTTGAATAATTTACTATAGAAAAGGCAATCCCTGGCGTAATTAAAATTTGCGACAGTATAAAATTATTTTTTGAATAATTTACTATAGAAAAGGCAATCGCTGGCGTAATTAAAATTTGCGACAGTAGAAAATTATTTTTTGAAAAGTTTACTATAGAAAAGGCAATCCCTGGCGTAATTAAAATTTGCGACAGTTGAAAATTATTTTTTGAATAATTTACTATAGAAAAGGCAATCCCTGGCGTAATTAAAATTTGCGACAGTTGAAAATTATTTTTTGAATAATTTACTATAGAAAAGGCAATCCCTGGCGTAATTAAAATTTGCGACAGTTGAAAATTATTTTTTGAATAATTTACTATAGAAAAGGCAATCCCTGGCGTAATTAAAATTTGCGACAGTATAAAATTATTTTTTGAATAATTTACTATAGAAAAGGCAATCCCTGGGATATTTAAAATTTGCGACAGTAAAAAATTATTTTTTGAATAATTTACTATAGAAAAGGCAATCCCTGGCGTAATTAAAATTTGCGACAGTAGAAAATTATTTTTTGAATAATTTACTATAGAAAAGGCAATCCCTGGCGTAATTAAAATTTGCGACAGTATAAAATTATTTTTTGAATAATTTACTATAGAAAAGGGAATCCCTGGCGTAATTAAAATTTGCGACAGTAGAAAATTATTTTTTGAATAATTTACTATAGAAAAGGCAATCCCTGGGGCAATTAAAATTTGCGACAGTTGAAAATTATTTTTTGAATAATTTACTATAGAAAAGGCAATACCTGGCGCAATTAAAATTTGCGACAATTGAAAATTATTTTTTGAATAATTTACTATAGAAAAGGCAATACCTGGCGGATTTGAAATTTGCGACAGTAGAAAATTATTTTTTGAATAATTACTATAGAAAAGGCAATCCCTGGCGTAATTGAAATTTGCGACAGTAAAAAATTATTTTTTGAATATTTTACTATAGAAAAGGCAATCCCTGGCGTAATTAAAATTTGCGACAGTAGAAAATTATTTTTTGAAAAGTTTTCTATAGAAAAGGCAATCCCTGGCGTAATTAAAATTTGCGACAGTAAAAAATTATTTTTTGAAAAGTTTACTATATAAAAGGCAATCCCTGGGATATTTAAAATTTGCGACAGTAAAAAAATATTTTTTGAATAATTTACTATAGAAAAGGCAATCCCTGGCGTAATTAAAATTTGCGACAGTTGAAAATTATTTTTTGAATAATTTACTACAGAAAAGGCAATCCCTGGCGCAATTAAAAATTGCGACAGTATAAAATTATTTTTTGAATAATTTACTATAGAAAAGGCAATCCCTGGCGTATTTGAAATTTGCGACAGTTGAAAATTATTTTTTGAATAATTTACTATAGAAAAGGCAATCCCTGGCGTAATTAAAATTTGTGACAGTTGAAAATTATTTTTTGAATAATTTACTATAGAAAAGGCAATCCCTGGCGCAATTAAAACTTGCGATAGTAAAAAATTATTTTTTGAATAATTTACTATAGAAAAGGCAATCCCTGGCGGATTTGAAATTTGCGACAGTAAAAAATTATTTTTTGAATAATTTACTATAGAAAAGGCAATCCCTGGCGTAATTAAAATTTGCGACAGTAGAAAATTATTTTTTGAATAATTTACTATAGAAAAGGCAATCCCTGGCGTAATTAAAATTTGCGACAGTAAAAAATTATTTTTTGAATAATTTACTATAGAAAAGGCAATCCCTGGCGTAATTAAAATTTGCGACAGTAGAAAATTATTTTTTGCAAAATTTACTATAGAAAAGGCAATCCCTGGCGCAATTAAAATTTGCGACAGTAGAAAATTATTTTTTGAATAATTTACTATAGAACAGGCAATCCCTGGGATATTTAAAATTTGCGACAGTAAAAAATTATTTTTTGAATAATTTACTATAGAAAAGGCAATCCCTGGCAGATTTGAAATTTGCGACCGTAGAAAATTATTTTTTGAATAATTTACTATAGAAAAGGCAATCCCTGGCGTAATTAAAATTTGCGACAGTAGAAAATTAATTTTTGAAAAGTTTACTATATAAAAGGCAATCCCTGGCGTAATTAAAATTTTCGACAGTTGAAAATTATTTTTTGAATAATTTACTATAGAAAAGGCAATCCCTGGCGTAATTAAAATTTGCGACAGTAAAAAATTATTTTTTGAATAATTTACTATAGAAAAGGCAATCCCTGGCGTAATTAAAATTTGCGACAGTATAAAATTATTTTTTGAATAATTTACTATAGAAAAGGCAATCCCTGGCGTAGTTAAAATTTGCGACAGTAGAAAATTATTTTTTGAAAAGTTCACTATAGAAAACGCAATCCCTGGCGTAATTAAAATTTGCGACAGTTGAAAATTATTTTTTGAATAATTTACTATAGAAAAGGCAATCCCTGGCGTAATTAAAATTTGCGACAGTTGAAAATTATTTTTTGAATAATTTACTATAGAAAAGGCAATACCTGGCGTAATTAAAATTTGCGACAGTTGAAAATTATTTTTTGAATAATTTACTATAGAAAAGGCAATCCCTGGCGTAATTAAAATTTGCGACAGTTGAAAATTATTTTTTGAATAATTTACTATAGAAAAGGCAATTCCTGGCGTAATTAAAATTTGCGACAGTATAAAATTATTTTTTGAATAATTTACTATAGAAAAGGCAATCCCTGGGATATTTAAAATTTGCGACAGTAAAAAATTATTTTTTGAATAATTTACTATAGAAAAGGCAATCCCTGGCGTAATTAAAATTTGCGACAGTAGAAAATTATTTTTTGAATAATTTACTATAGAAAAGGCAATCCCTGGCGTAATTAAAATTTGCGACAGTTGAAAATTATTTTTTGAATAATTTACTATAGAAAAGGCAATCCCTGGGGCAATTAAAATTTGCGAAAGTATAAAATTATTTTTTGAATAATTTACTATAGAAAAGGCAATCCCTGGCGTAATTAAAATTTCCGACAATATAAAATTATTTTTTGAATAATTTACTATAGAAAAGGCAATCCCTGGCGTAATTAAAATTTGCGACAGTAGAAAATTATTTTTTGAATAATTTACTATAGAAAAGGCAATCCCTGGCGCAATTAAAATTTGCGACAGTTGAAAATTATTTTTTGAATAATTTACTATAGAAAAGGCAATCCCTGGTGCAATTAAAATTTGCGCCAGTTGAAAATTATTTTTTGAATAATTTACTATCGAAAAGGCAATCCCTGGCGGATTTGAAATTTGCGACAGTAGAAAATTATT
>CAWVNZ010002764.1:0-56000 GCA_963930735.1 Dioctria linearis | reverse complement strand
AAAATTAATTTGTGAAAAATTTACTATAGAAAAGGCAATCCCTGGCGTAATTAAAATTTGCGACAGTATAAAATTATTTTTTGAATAATTTACTATATAAAAGGCAATCCCTGGCGCAATTAAAATTTGCGACAGTAAAAAATTATTTTTTGAATAATTTACTATAGAAAAGGCAATCCCTGGCGCAATTAAAATTTGCGACAGTAAAAAATTATTTTTTGAATAATTTACTATAGAAAAGGCAATCCCTGGCGTAATTAAAATTTGCGACAGTAAAAAATTATTTTTTGAATAATTTACTATAGAAAAGGCAATCCCTGGCTTATTTAAAATTTGCGACAGTAAAAAATTAATTTGTGAAAAATTTACCTGGCGAAATTGAAATTTGCGAGAGTAAAAAATTATTTTTTGAATTATTTACTATAGAAAAGGCAATCCCTGGCGTAATTAAAATTTGCGACAGTTGAAAATTAGTTTTTGAAAAATTTACTATAGAAAAGGCAATCCCTGGCGCACTTAAAATTTGCGACAGTAAAAAATTATTTTTTGAATAATTTACTGTAGAAAAGGCAATCCCTGGCGCAATTAAAATTTGCGACAGTAAAAAATTATTTTTTGAATAATTTACTATAGAAAAGGCAATCCCTGGCGCACTTAAAATTTGCGACAGTAAAAAATTATTTTTTGAATAATTTACTATAGAAAAGGCAATCCCTGGCGTAATTAAAATTTGCGACAGTAGAAAATTATGTTTTGAATAATTTACTATAGAAAAGGCAATCCCTGGCGCAATTAAAATTTGCGACAGTAAAAAATTATTTTTTGAATAATTTACTATAGAAAAGGCAATCCCTGGCGTAATTAAAATTTGCGACAGTATAAAATTATTTTTTGAATAATTTACTATAGAAAAGGCAATCCCTGGCGCACTTAAAATTTGCGACAGTAAAAAATTATTTTTTGAATAATTTACTATAGGAAATGCAATCCCTGGCGTAATTAAAATTTGCGACAGTAGAAAATTATTTTTTGAATGATTTACTATAGAAAAGGCAATCCCTGGCGCAATTAAAATTTGCGACAGTAAATAGTTATTTTTTGAAAAATTTACTATAGAAAAGGCAATCCCTGGCGTATTTAAAATTTGCGACAGAAAAAAATTATTTTTTGAATAATTTACTATAGAAAAGGCAATCCCTGGCGTAATTAAAATTTGCGACAGTAGAAAATTATTTTTTGAATAATTTACTATAGAAAAGGCAATCCCTGGCGTAATTAAAATTTGCGACAGTATAAAATTATTTTTTGAATAATTTACTATAGAAAAGGCAATCCCTGGCGTAATTAAAATTTGCGACAGTAAAAAATTAGTTTTTGAATAATTTACTGTAGAAAAGGCAATCCCTGGCGCAATTAAAATTTGCGACAGTAAAAAATTATTTTTTGAATAATTTACTATAGAAAAGGCAATCCCTGGCGCACTTAAAATTTGCGACAGTAAAAAATTATTTTTTGAATAATTTACTATAGAAAAGGCAATCCCTGGCGTAATTAAAATTTGCGACAGTATAAAATTATGTTTTGAATAATTTACTATAGAAAAGGCAATCCCTGGCGCAGTTAAAATTTGCGACAGTAAAAAAATATTTTTTGAATAATTTACTATAGAAAAGGCAATCCCTGGCGTAATTAAAATTTGCGACAGTAAAAAATTATTTTTTGAATAATTTACTATAGAAAAGGCAATCCCTGGCTTATTTAAAATTTGCGACAGTAAAAAATTAATTTGTGAAAAATTTACCTGGCGAAATTGAAATTTGCGAGAGTAAAAAATTATTTTTTTAATTATTTACTATAGAAAAGGCAATCCCTGGCGTAATTAAAATTTGCGACAGTTGAAAATTAGTTTTTGAAAAATTTACTATAGAAAAGGCAATCCCTGGCGCACTTAAAATTTGCGACAGTAAAAAATTATTTTTTGAATAATTTACTGTAGAAAAGGCAATCCCTGGCGCAATTAAAATTTGCGACAGTAAAAAATTATTTTTTGAATAATTTACTATAGAAAAGGCAATCCCTGGCGCACTTAAAATTTGCGACAGTAAAAAATTATTTTTTGAATAATTTACTATAGAAAAGGCAATCCCTGGCGTAATTAAAATTTGCGACAGTAGAAAATTATGTTTTGAATAATTTACTATAGAAAAGGCAATCCCTGGCGCAACTAAAATTTGCGACAGTAAAAAATTATTTTTTGAATAATTTACTATAGAAAAGGCAATCCCTGGCGTAATTAAAATTTGCGACAGTATAAAATTATTTTTTGAATAATTTACTATAGAAAAGGCAATCCCTGGCGCACTTAAAATTTGCGACAGTAAAAAATTATTTTTTGAATAATTTACTATAGGAAATGCAATCCCTGGCGTAATTAAAATTTGCGACAGTAGAAAATTATTTTTTGAATGATTTACTATAGAAAAGGCAATCCCTGGCGCAATTAAAATTTGCGACAGTAGAAAATTATTTTTTGAATGATTTACTATAGAAAAGGCAATCCCTGGCGCACTTAAAATTTGCGACAGTAAAAAATTATTTTTTGAATAATTTACTATAGGAAATGCAATCCCTGGCGTAATTAAAATTTGCGACAGTAGAAAATTATTTTTTGAATGATTTACTATAGAAAAGGCAATCCCTGGCGTAATTAAAATTTGCGACAGTAGAAAATTATGTTTTGAATAATTTACTATAGAAAAGGCAATACCTGGCGCAATTTAAATTTGCGACAGTAAAAAATTATTTTTTGAATAATTTACTATAGAAAAGGCAATCCCTGGCGCAATTAAAATTTGCGACAGTAAAAAATTATTTTTTGAAAAATTTACTATAGAAAAGGCAATCCCTGGCGTATTTAAAATTTGCGACAGTAAAAAATTATTTTTTGAATAATTTACTATAGAAAAGGCAATCCCTGGCGTAATTAAAATTTGCGACAGTAGAAAATTATTTTTTGAATAATTTACTATAGAAAAGGCACTCCCTGGCGTATTTAAAATTTGCGACAGTAAAAAATTATTTTTTGAATAATTTACTATAGAAAAGGCAATCCCTGGCGTAACTAAAATTTGCGACAGTAGAAAATTATTTTTTGAATAATTTACTATAGAAAAGGCAATCCCTGGCGTAATTAAAATTTGCGACAGTATAAAATTATTTTTTGAATAATTTACTATAGAAAAGGCAATCCCTGGCGTAATTAAAATTTGCGAGAGTAAAAAATTAGTTTTTTAAAAATTTACTATAGAAAAGGCAATCCCTGGCGCAATTAAAATTTGCGACAGTAGAAAATTATGTTTTGAATAATTTACTATAGAAAAGGCAATCCCTGGCGCAACTAAAATTTGCGACAGTAAAAAATTATTTTTTGAATAATTTACTATAGAAAAGGCAATCCCTGGCGTAATTAAAATTTGCGACAGTATAAAATTATTTTTTGAATAATTTACTATAGAAAAGGCAATCCCTGGCGCACTTAAAATTTGCGACAGTAAAAAATTATTTTTTGAATAATTTACTATAGGAAATGCAATCCCTGGCGTAATTAAAATTTGCGACAGTAGAAAATTATTTTTTGAATGATTTACTATAGAAAAGGCAATCCCTGGCGCAATTAAAATTTGCGACAGTAAATAATTATTTTTTGAAAAATTTACTATAGAAAAGGCAATCCCTGGCGTAATTAAAATTTGCGACAGTAGAAAATTATTTTTTGAATGATTTACTATAGAAAAGGCAATCCCTGGCGCACTTAAAATTTGCGACAGTAAAAAATTATTTTTTGAATAATTTACTATAGGAAATGCAATCCCTGGCGTAATTAAAATTTGCGACAGTAGAAAATTATTTTTTGAATGATTTACTATAGAAAAGGCAATCCCTGGCGTAATTAAAATTTGCGACAGTAGAAAATTATGTTTTGAATAATTTACTATAGAAAAGGCAATCCCTGGCGCAATTTAAATTTGCGACAGTAAAAAATTATTTTTTGAATAATTTACTATAGAAAAGGCAATCCCTGGCGCAATTAAAATTTGCGACAGTAAAAAATTATTTTTTGAAAAATTTACTATAGAAAAGGCAATCCCTGGCGTATTTAAAATTTGCGACAGTAAAAAATTATTTTTTGAATAATTTACTATAGAAAAGGCAATCCCTGGCGTAATTAAAATTTGCGACAGTAGAAAATTATTTTTTGAATAATTTACTATAGAAAAGGCATTCCCTGGCGTATTTAAAATTTGCGACAGTAAAAAATTATTTTTTGAATAATTTACTATAGAAAAGGCAATCCCTGGCGTAACTAAAATTTGCGACAGTAGAAAATAATTTTTTGAATAATTTACTATAGAAAAGGCAATCCCTGGCGTAATTAAAATTTGCGACAGTATAAAATTATTTTTTGAATAATTTACTATAGAAAAGGCAATCCCTGGCGTAATTAAAATTTGCGACAGTAAAAAATTAGTTTTTGAAAAATTTACTATAGAAAAGGCAATCCCTGGCGCAATTAAAATTTGCGACAGTAAAAAATTATTTTTTGAAAAATTTACTATAGAAAAGGCAATCCCTGGCGTATTTAAAATTTGCGACAGTAAAAAATTATTTTTTGAATAATTTACTATAGAAAAGGCAATCCCTGGCGTAATTAAAATTTGCGACAGTAGAAAATTATTTTTTGAATAATTTACTATAGAAAAGGCAATCCCTGGCGTATTTAAAATTTGCGACAGTAAAAAATTATTTTTTGAATAATTTACTATAGAAAAGGCAATCCCTGGCGTAATTAAAATTTGCGACAGTAGAAAATTATTTTTTGAATAATTTACTATAGAAAAGGCAATCCCTGGCGTATTTAAAATTTGCGACAGTAAAAAATTATTTTTTGAATAATTTACTATAGAAAAGGCAATCCCTGGCGTAATTAAAATTTGCGACAGTATAAAATTATTTTTTGAATAATTTACTATAGAAAAGGCAATCCCTGGCGTAATTAATATTTGCGACAGTATAAAATTATTTTTTGAATAATTTACTATAGAAAAGGCAATCCCTGGCGCACTTGAAATTTGCGACAGTAAAAAATTATTTTTTGAATAATTTACTATAGAAAAGGCAATCCCTGGCGTAATTAAAATTTGCGACAGTAGAAAATTATTTTTTGAATAATTTACTATAGAAAAGGCAATCCCTGGCGTATTTAAAATTTGCGACAGTATAAAATTATTTTTTGAATAATTTCCTATAGAAAAGGCAATCCCTGGCGTAATTAAAATTTGCGACAGTAAAAAATTAGTTTTTGAAAAATTTACTATAGAAAAGGCAATCCCTGGCGCAATTAAAATTTGCGACAGTAAAAATTATTTTTTGAAAAATTTACTATAGAAAAGGCAATCCCTGGCGTATTTAAAATTTGCGACAGTAAAAAATTATTTTTTGAATAATTTACTATAGAATAGGCAATCCCTGGCCTAATTAAAATTTGCGACAGTAGAAAATTATTTTTTGAATAAATTACTATAGAAAAGGCAATCCCTGGCGTATTTAAAATTTGCGACAGTAAAAAATTATTTTTTGAATAATTTACTATAGAAAAGGCAATCGCTGGCGTAATTAAAATTTGCGACAATAGAAAATTATTTTTTGAATAATTTACTATAGAAAAGGCAATCCCTGGCGTATTTAAAATTTGCGACAGTAAAAAATTATTTTTTGAATAATTTACTATAGAAAAGGCAATCCCTGGCGTAATTAAAATTTGCGACAGTATAAAATTATTTTTTGAATAATTTACTATAGAAAAGGCAATCCCTGGCGTAATTAAAATTTGCGACAGTATAAAATTATTTTTTGAATAATTTACTATAGAAAAGGCAATCCCTGGCGTAATTAAAATTTGCGACAGTAGAAAATTATTTTTTGAATAATTTACTATAGAAAAGCAAACCCTGGCGCAATTAAAACTTGCGATAGTAAGAAATTAATTTGTGAGAAATTTACTATAGAAAAGGCAATCCCTGGGATATTTAAAATTTGCGACAGTAAAAAATTATTTTTTGAATAATTTACTATAGAAAAGGCAATCCCTGGCGTATTTAAAATTTGCGACAGTAAAAAATTAATTTGTGAAAAATTTACCTGGCGTATTTAAAATTTGCGACAGTAAAAAAATATTTTTTGAATAATTTACTATAGAAAAGGCAATCCCTGGCGTAATTAAAATTTGCGACAGTAGAAAATTATTTTTGGAATAATTTACTATAGAAAAGGCAATCCCTGGCGTATTTAAAATTTGCGACAGTAAAAAATTATTTTTTGAATAATTTACTATAGAAAAGGCAATCCCTGGCGTAATTAAAATTTGCGACAATAGAAAATTATTTTTTGAATAATTAACTATAGAAAAGGCAATCCCTGGCGTATTTAAAATTTGCGACAGTAAAAAATTATTTTTTGAATAATTTACTATAGAAAAGGCAATCCCTAGCGTAATTAAAATTTGCGACAGTAGAAAATTAGTTTTTGAATAATTTACTATAGAAAAGGCAAACCCTGGCGCAATTAAGACTTGCGATAGTAAGAAATTAATTTGTGAGAAATTTACTACAGAAAAGGCAATCCCTGGGATATTTAAAATTTGCGACAGTAAAAAATTATTTTTTGAATAATTTACTATAGAAAAGGCAATCCCTGGCGTATTTAAAATTTGCGACAGTAAAAAATTAATTTGTGAAAAATTTACCTGGCTAAATTGAAATTTGCGAGAGTAAAAAATTATTTTTTGAATAATTTACTATAGAAAAGGCAATACCTGGCGTAATTAAAATTTGCGACAGTTAAAAATTATTTTTTGAATAATTTACTATAGAAAAGGCAATCCCTGGCGGACTTAAAATTTGCGACAGCATAAAATTATTTTTTGAATAATTTACTATAGAAAAGGCAATCCCTGGCGCACTTAAAATTTGCGACAGTAAAAAATTATTTTTTGAATAATTTACTATAGAAAAGGCAATCCCTGGCGCAGTTAAAATTTGCGACAGTAGAAAAATATTTTTTGAATAATTTACTATATAAAAGGCAATCCCTGGCGCAATTAAAATTTGCGACAGTAAAAAATTATTTTTTGAATAATTTACTATAGAAAAGGCAATCCCTGGCGCAATTAAAATTTGCGACAGTAAAAAATTATTTTTTGAATAATTTACTATAGAAAAGGCAATCCCTGGCGTAATTAAAATTTGCGACAGTATAAAATTATTTTTTGAATAATTTACTATAGAAAAGGCAATCCCTGCCGCACTTAAAATTTGCGACAGTAAAAAATTATTTTTTGAATAATTTACTATAGAAAGGCAATCCCTGGCGTAATTAAAATTTGCGACAGTAGAAAATTATTTTTTGAATAATTTACTATAGAAAAGGCAATCCCTGGCGCAATTAAAATTTGCGACAGTAAAAAATTATTTTTTGAAAAATTTACTATAGAAAAGGCAATCCCTGGCGTATTTAAAATTTGCGACAGTAAAAAATTATTTTTTGAATAATTTACTATAGATAAGGCAATCCCTGGCGTAATTAAAATTTGCGACAGTAGAAAATTATTTTTTGAATAATTTACTATAGAAAAGGCAATCCCTGGCGTAATTAAAATTTGCGACAGTATAAAATTATTTTTTGAATAATTTACTATAGAAAAGGCAATCCCTGGCGTAATTAAAATTTGCGACAGTAAAAAATTAGTTTTTGAAAAATTAGTTTTTGAAAAATTTACTATAGAAAAGGCAATCCCTGGCGCAATTAAAATTTGCGACAGTAAAAAATTATTTTTTGAAAAATTTACTATAGAAAAGGCAATCCCTGGCGTATTTAAAATTTGCGACAGTAAAAAATTACTTTTTGAATAATTTACTATAGAAAAGGCAATCCCTGGCGTAATTAAAATTTGCGACAGTTGAAAATTATTTTTTGAATAATTTATTATAGAAAAGGCAATCCCTGGCGTATTTAAAATTTGCGACAGTAAAAAATTATTTTTTGAATAATTTACTATAGAAAAGGCAATCCCTGGCGTAATTAAAATTTGCGACAGTAGAAAATTATTTTTTGAATAATTTACTATAGAAAAGGCAATCCCTGGCGTAATTAAAATTTGCGACAGTAAAAAATTATTTTTTGAATAATTTACTATAGAAAAGGCAATCCCTGGCGCAATTAATATTGCGACAGTAAAAAATTATTTTTTGAATAATTTACTATAGAAAAGGCAATCCCTGGCGTAATTAAAATTTGCGACAGTAAAAAATTATTTTTTGAATAATTTACTAAAGAAAAGGCAATCCCTGGCTTATTTAAAATTTCCGACAGTAAAAAATTAATTTGTGGAAAATTCACCTGGCGAAATTGAAATTTGCGAGAGTAAAAAATTATTTTTTGAATTATTTACTATAGAAAAGGCAATCCCTGGCGTAATTAAAATTTGCGACAGTTGAAAATTAGTTTTTGACAAATTTACTATAGAAAAGGCAATCCCTGGCGCACTTAAAATTTGCGACAGTAAAAAATTATTTTTTGAATAATTTACTGTAGAAAAGGCAATCCCTGGCGCAATTAAAATTTGCGACAGTAAAAAATTATTTTTTGAATAATTTACTATAGAAAAGGCAATACCTGGCGCACTTAAAATTTGCGACAGTAAAAAATTATTTTTTGAATAATTTACTATAGAAATGGCAATCCCTGGCGTAATTAAAATTTGCGACAGTAGAAAATTATGTTTTGAATAATTTACTATAGAAAAGGCAATCCCTGGCGCAATTAAAATTTGCGACAGTAAAAAATTAGTTTTTGAATAATTTACTATAGAAAAGGCAATCCCTGGCGTAATTAAAATTTGCGACAGTATAAAATTATTTTTTGAATAATTTACTATAGAAAAGGCAATCCCTGGCGCAATTAAAATTTGCGACAGTAAAAAATTATTTTTTGAATAATTTACTATAGAAAAGGCAATCCCTGGCGTAATTAAAATTTGCGACAGTAAAAAATTATTTTTTGAATAATTTACTATAGAAAAGGCAATCCCTGGCTTATTTAAAATTTGCGACAGTAAAAAATTAATTTGTGAAAAATTTACCTGGCGAAATTGAAATTTGCGAGAGTAAAAAATTATTTTTTGAATTATTTACTATAGAAAAGGCAATCCCTGGCGTAATTAAAATTTGCGACAGTTGAAAATTAGTTTTTGAAAAATTTACTATAGAAAAGGCAATCCCTGGCGCACTTAAAATTTGCGACAGTAAAAAATTATTTTTTGAATAATTTACTGTAGGAAAGGCAATCCCTGGCGCAATTGAAATTTGCGACAGTAAAAAATTATTTTTTGAATAATTTACTATAGAAAAGGCAATACCTGGCGCACTTAAAATTTGCGACAGTAAAAAATTATTTTTTGAATAATTTACTATAGAAATGGCAATCCCTGTCGTAATTAAAATTTGCGACAGTAGAAAATTATGTTTTGAATAATTTACTATAGAAAAGGCAATCCCTGGCGCAATCAAAATTTGCGACAGTAAAAAATTATTTTTTGAATAATTTACTATAGAAAAGGCAATCCCTGGCGTAATTAAAATTTGCGACAGTATAAAATTATTTTTTGAATAATTTACTATAGAAAAGGCAATCCCTGGCGCACTTAAAATTTGCGACAGTAAAAGATTATTTTTTGAATAATTTACTATAGGAAAGGCAATCCCTGGCGTAATTAAAATTTGCGACAGTAGAAAATTATTTTTTGAATAATTTACTATAGAAAAGGCAATCCCTGGCGCAATAAAAATTTGTGACAGTAAAAAATTATTTTTTGAAAAATTTACTATAGAAAAGGCAATCCCTGGCGTATTTAAAATTTGCGACAGTAAAAAATTATTTTTTGAATAATTTACTATAGAAAAGGCAATCTCTGGCGTAATTAAAATTTGCGACAGTAGAAAATTATTTTTTGAATAATTTACTATAGAAAAGGCAATCCCTGGCGTAATTAAAATTTGCGACAGTATAAAATTATTTTTTGAATAATTTACTATAGAAAAGGCAATCCCTGGCGTAATTAAAATTTGCGACAGTAAAAAATTAGTTTTTGAAAAATGTACTATAGAAAAGGCAATCCCTGGCGCAATTAAAATTTGCGACAGTAAAAAATTATTTTTTGAAAAATTTACTATAGAAAGGCAATCCCTGGCGTATTTAAAATTTGCGACAGTAAAAAATTATTTTTTGAATAATTTACTATAGAAAAGGCAATCCCTGGCGTAATTAAAATTTGCGACAGTAGAAAATTATTTTTTGAATAATTTACTATAGAAAAGGCAATCCCTGGCGTATTTAAAATTTGCGACAGTAAAAAATTATTTTTTGAATAATTTACTATAGAAAAGGCAATCCCTGGCGTAATTAAATTTTGCGACAGTAGAAAATTATTTTTTGAATAATTTACTATAGAAAAGGCAATCCCTGGCGTATTTAAAATTTGCGACAGTAAAAAATTATTTTTTGAATAATTTACTATAGAAAAGGCAATCCCTGGCGTAATTAAAATTTGCGACAGTATAAAATTATTTTTAGAATAATTTACTATAGAAAAGGCAATCCCTGGCGTAATTAAAATTTGCAACAGTAAAAAATTATTTTTTGAATAATTTACTATAGAAAAGGCAATCCCTGGCGCACTTGAAATTTGCGACAGTAAAAAATTATTTTTTGAATAATTTACTATAGAAAAGGCAATCCCTGGCGTAATTAAAATTTGCGACAGTAGAAAATTATTTTTTGAATAATTTACTATTGAAAAGGCAATCCCTGGCGTATTTAAAATTTGCGACAGTAAAAAATTAATTTGTGAAAAATTTACCTGGCGAAATTGAAATTTGCGACAGTAAAAAATTATTTTTTGAATAATTTACTATAGCAAAGGCAATCCTTGGCGCACTTAAAATTTGCGACAGTAAAAAATTATTTTTTGAATAATTTACTATAGAAAAGGCAATCCCTGGCGTAATTAAAATTTGCGACAGTAGAAAATTATTTTTTGAATAATTTACTATAGAAAAGGCAATCCCTGGCGCAATTAAAATTTGCGACAGTAGAAAATTATTTTTTGAATAATTTTCTATATAAAAGGCAATCCCTGGCGCAATTAAAATTTGCGACAGTAAAAAATTATTTTTTGAATAATTTACTATAGAAATGCAATCCCTGGCGTATTTAAAATTTGCGACAGTAAAAAATTAATTTGTGAAAAATTTACCTGTCGAAATTGAAATTTGCGAGAGTAAAAAATTATTTTTTGAATAATTTACTATAGAAAAGGCAATCCCTGGCGTAATTAAAATTTGCGACAGTAGAAAATTATTTTTTGAATAATTTACTATAGAAAAGGCAATCCCTGGCGCACTTAAAATTTGCGACAGTAAAAAATTATTTTTTGAATAATTTACTATAGAAAAGGCAATCCCTGGCGTAATTAAAATTTGCGACAGTAGAAAATTATTTTTTGAATAATTTACTATAGAAAAGGCAATCCCTGGCGCAATTAAAATTTGCGACAGTAAAAAATTATTTTTTGAAAAATTTACTATAGAAAAGGCAATTCCTGGCGTATTTAAAATTTGCGACAGTAAAAAATTATTTTTTGAATAATTTACTATATAAAAGGCAATCCCTGGCGTAATTAAAATTTGCGACAGTAAAAAATTATTTTTTGAATAATTTACTATAGAAAAGGCAATCCCTGGCGTAATTAAAATTTGCGACAGTAGAAAATTATTTTTTGAATAATTTACTATAGAAAAGGCAATCCCTGGCGTATTTAAAATTTGCGACAGTAAAAAATTATTTTTTGAATAATTTACTATAGAAAAGGCAATCCTTGGCGTATTTAAAATTTGCGACAGTAAGAAATTAATTTGTGAGAAATTTACTATAGAAAAGGCAATCCCTGGGATATTTAAAATTTGCGACAGTAAAAAATTATTTTTTGAATAATTTACTATAGAAAAGGCAATCCCTGGCGTATTTAAAATTTGCGACAGTAAAAAATTAATTTGTGAAAAATTTACCTGGTGAAATTGAAACTTGCGATAGTAAAAAATTATTTTTTGAATAATTTACTATAGAAAAGGCAATCCCTGGCGTATTTAAAATTTGCGACAGTTGAAAATTAGTTTTTGAAAAATTTACTGTAGAAAGGCAATCCCTGGCGCAATTAAAATTTGCGACAGTAAAAAATTATTTTTTGAAAAATTTACTATAGAAAAGGCAATCCCTGGCGCATTTAAAATTTGCGACAGTAAAAAATTATTTTTTGAATAATTTACTATAGAAAAGGCAGTCCCTGGCGTAATTAAAATTTGCGACAGTAGAAAATTATTTTTTGAATAATTTACTATAGAAAAGGCAATCCCTGGCGTAATTAAAATTTGCGACAGTAGAAAATTATTTTTTGAATAATTTACTATAGAAAAGGCAATGCCTGGCGCAATTAAAATTTGCGAGAGTAAAAAATTATTTTTTGAATAATTTACTATAGAAAAGGCAATCCCTGGCGTATTTAAAATTTGCGACAGTAAGAAATTAATTTGTGAGAAATTTACTATAGAAAAGGCAATCCCTGGGATATTTAAAATTTGCGACAGTAAAAAATTATTTTTTGAAAAATTTACTGTAGAAAAGGCAATCCCTGGCGTAATTAAAATTTGCGACAGTAGAAAATTATTTTTTGAATAATTTACTATAGAAAAGGCAATCCCTGGCGTAATTAAAATTTGCGACAGTAGAAAATTATTTTTTGAATAATTTACTATAGAAAAGGCAATCCCTGGCGTAATTAAAATTTGCGACAGTAGAAAATTATTTTTTGAATAATTTACTATAGAAAAGGCAATCCCTGGCGTAATTAAAATTTGCGACAGTAAAAAATTATTTTTTGAATAATTTACTATAGAAAACGCAATCCCTGGCGTAATTAAAATTTGCGACAGTTGAAAATTATTTTTTGAATAATTTACTATAGAAAAGGCAATCCTTGGCGTAATTAAAATTTGTGACAATAAAAAATAATTTTTTGAAAAATTTACTATAGAAAAGGCATTCCCTGGCGTAATTAAAATTTGCGACAGTAGAAAATTATTTTTTGAATAATTTACTATAGAAAAGGCAATCCCTGGCGTAATTAAAATTTGCGACAGTAGAAAATTATTTTTTGAATAATTTACTATAGAAAAGGCAATCCCTGGCGCACTTAAAATTTGCGACAGTAAAAAATTATTTTTTGAATAATTTACTATAGAAAAGGCAATCCCTGGCGCAATTACAATTTGCGACAGTAAAAAAATATTTTTTGAATAATTTACTATAGAAAAGGCAATCCCTGGCGTAATTAAAATTTGCGACAGTAGAAAATTATTTTTTAATAATTTACTATAGAAAAGGCAATCCCTGGCGTAATTAAAATTTGCGACAGTAAGAAATTATTTTTTGAATAATTTACTATAGAAAAGGCAATCCCTGGCGTAATTAAAATTTGCGACAGTAGAAAATTATTTTTTGAATTATTTACTATAGAAAAGGCAATCCCTGGCGCAATTAAAATTTGCGACAGTAAAAAATTATTTTTTGAATAATTTACTATAGAAAAGCCAATCCCTGGCGTAATTAAAATTTGCGACAGTAAAAAATTATTTTTTGAATAATTTACTATAGAAAAGGCAATCCCTGGCGTAATTAAAATTTGCGACAGTAGAAAATTATTTTTTGAATAATTTACTATAGAAAAGGCAATCCCTGGCGTATTTAAAATTTGCGACAGTAAAAAATTATTTTTTGAATAATTTACTATAGAAAAGGCAATCCCTGGCGTAATTAAAATTTGCGACAGTAGAAAATTATTTTTTGAATAATTTACTATAGAAAAGGCAATCCCTGGCGTAATTAAAATTTGCGACAGTATAAAATTATTTTTTGAATAATTTACTATAGAAAAGGCAATCCCTGGCGTAATTAAAATTTGCGACAGTAAAAAATTAGTTTTTGAAAAATTTTCTATAGAAAAGGCAATCCCTGGCGCAATTACAATTTGCGACAGTAAAAAATTATTTTTTGAAAAATTTACTGTAGAAAGGCAATCCCTGGCGGAATTAAAATTTGCGACAGTAAAAATTATTTTTTGAAAAATTTACTATAGAAAAGGCAATCCCTGGCGTATTTAAAATTTGCGACAGTAAAAAATTATTTTTTGAATAATTTACTATAGAAAAGGCAATCCCTGGCGTAATTAAAATTTGCGACAGTAGAAAATTATTTTTTGCAAACTTTACTGTAGAAAAGGCAATCCCTGGCGCAATTAAAACTTGCAATAGTAAAAAATTATTTTTTGAATAATTTACTATAGAAAGGCAATCCCTGGCGTATTTAAAATTTGCGACAGTTGAAAATTAGTTTTTGAAAAATTTACTGTAGAAAAGGCAATCCCTGGCGCAATTAAAATTTGCGACAGTAGAAAATTATTTTTTGAAAAGTTTACTATAGAAAAGGCAATCCCTGGCGCGAATAAAATTTGTGACAGTAAAAAATTATTTTTTGCAAAATTTACTGTAGAAAAGCCAATCCCTGGCGCAATTAAAACTTGCGATAGTAAAAAATTATTTTTTGAATAATTTACTATAGAAAAGGCAATCCCTGGCGGATTTGAAATTTGCGACAGTAAAAAATTATTTTTTGACTAATTTACTATAGAAAAGGCAATCCCTGGCGTAATTAAAATTTGCGACAGTAGAAAATTATTTTTTGAATAATTTACTATAGAAAAGGCAATCCCTGGCGGATTTGAAAATTGCGACAGTAAAAAATTATTTTTTGAATAATTTACTATAGAAAAGGCAATCCCTGGCGTAATTAAAAATTTGCGACAGTAGAAAATTATTTTTTGAATAATTTACTATAGAAAAGGCAATCCCTGGGGCAATTAAAATTTGCGACAGTAGAAAATTATTTTTTGAATAATTTACTATAGAAAAGGCAATCCCTGGCGTATTTAAAATTTGCGACAGTAAAAATTATTTTTTGAATAATTTACTATAGAAAAGGCAATCCCTGGCGTAATTAAAATTTGCGACAGTAGAAAATTATTTTTTGAATAATTTACTATAGAAAAGGCAATCCCTGGCGTAATTAAAATTTGCGACAATATAAAATTATTTTTTGAAAAATTTACTATATAAAAGGCAATCCCTGGCGTATTTAAAATTTGCGACAGTAGAAAATTATTTTTTGAAAAATTTACTGTAGAAAAGGCAATCCCTGGCGTAATTAAAATTTGCGACAGTAGAAAATTATTTTTTGAATAATTTACTATAGAAAAGGCAATCCCTGGCGCAATTAAAATTTGCGACAGTAAAAAATTATTTTTTGAATAATTTACTATAGAAAAGGCAATCCCTGGCGTAATTAAAATTTGCGACAGTAGAAAATTATTTTTTGAATAATTTACTATAGAAAAGGCAATCCCTGGCGTATTTAAAATTTGCGACAGTAAAAAATTATTTTTTGAATAATTTACTATAGAAAAGGCAATCCCTGGCGTAATTAAAATTTGCGACAGTAGAAAATTATTTTTTGAATAATTTACTATAGAAAAGGCAAACCCTGGCGTAATTAAAATTTGCGACAGTATAAAATTATTTTTTGAAAAATTTACTATATAAAAGGCAATCCCTGGCGTTTTTAAAATTTGCGACAGTAGAAAATTATTTTTTGAATAATTTACTATAGAAAAGGCAATCCCTGGCGTAATTAAAATTTGCGACAGTATAAAATTATTTTTTGAAAAATTTACTATATAAAAGGCAATCCCTGGCGTTTTTAAAATTTGCGACAGTAGAAAATTATTTTTTGAAAAATTTACTATAGAAAAGGCAATCCCTGGCGTAATTAAAATTTGCGACAGTAAAAAATCAATTTGTGAAAAATTTACTATAGAAAAGGCAATCCCTGGCGCAATTAAAATTTGCGACAGTAGAAAATTATTTTTTGAATAATTTACTATAGAAAAGGCAATCCCTGGCGTAATTAAAATTTGCGACAGTATAAAATTATTTTTTGAATAATTTACTATAGAAAAGGCAATCCCTGGCGTAATTAAAATTTGCGACAGTAAAAAATTAGTTTTTGAAAAATTTTCTATAGAAAAGGCAATCCCTGGCGCAATTACAATTTGCGACAGTAAAAAATTATTTTTTGAAAAATTTACTGTAGAAAGGCAATCCCTGGCGGAATTAAAATTTGCGACAGTAAAAATTATTTTTTGAAAAATTTACTATAGAAAAGGCAATCCCTGGCGTATTTAAAATTTGCGACAGTAAAAAATTATTTTTTGAATAATTTACTATAGAAAAGGCAATCCCTGGCGTAATTAAAATTTGCGACAGTAGAAAATTATTTTTTGCAAACTTTACTGTAGAAAAGGCAATCCCTGGCGCAATTAAAACTTGCAATAGTAAAAAATTATTTTTTGAATAATTTACTATAGAAAGGCAATCCCTGGCGTATTTAAAATTTGCGACAGTTGAAAATTAGTTTTTGAAAAATTTACTGTAGAAAAGGCAATCCCTGGCGCAATTAAAATTTGCGACAGTAGAAAATTATTTTTTGAAAAGTTTACTATAGAAAAGGCAATCCCTGGCGCGAATAAAATTTGTGACAGTAAAAAATTATTTTTTGCAAAATTTACTGTAGAAAAGCCAATCCCTGGCGCAATTAAAACTTGCGATAGTAAAAAATTATTTTTTGAATAATTTACTATAGAAAAGGCAATCCCTGGCGGATTTGAAATTTGCGACAGTAAAAAATTATTTTTTGACTAATTTACTATAGAAAAGGCAATCCCTGGCGTAATTAAAATTTGCGACAGTAGAAAATTATTTTTTGAATAATTTACTATAGAAAAGGCAATCCCTGGCGGATTTGAAAATTGCGACAGTAAAAAATTATTTTTTGAATAATTTACTATAGAAAAGGCAATCCCTGGCGTAATTAAAAATTTGCGACAGTAGAAAATTATTTTTTGAATAATTTACTATAGAAAAGGCAATCCCTGGGGCAATTAAAATTTGCGACAGTAGAAAATTATTTTTTGAATAATTTACTATAGAAAAGGCAATCCCTGGCGTATTTAAAATTTGCGACAGTAAAAATTATTTTTTGAATAATTTACTATAGAAAAGGCAATCCCTGGCGTAATTAAAATTTGCGACAGTAGAAAATTATTTTTTGAATAATTTACTATAGAAAAGGCAATCCCTGGCGTAATTAAAATTTGCGACAATATAAAATTATTTTTTGAAAAATTTACTATATAAAAGGCAATCCCTGGCGTATTTAAAATTTGCGACAGTAGAAAATTATTTTTTGAAAAATTTACTGTAGAAAAGGCAATCCCTGGCGTAATTAAAATTTGCGACAGTAGAAAATTATTTTTTGAATAATTTACTATAGAAAAGGCAATCCCTGGCGCAATTAAAATTTGCGACAGTAAAAAATTATTTTTTGAATAATTTACTATAGAAAAGGCAATCCCTGGCGTAATTAAAATTTGCGACAGTAGAAAATTATTTTTTGAATAATTTACTATAGAAAAGGCAATCCCTGGCGTATTTAAAATTTGCGACAGTAAAAAATTATTTTTTGAATAATTTACTATAGAAAAGGCAATCCCTGGCGTAATTAAAATTTGCGACAGTAGAAAATTATTTTTTGAATAATTTACTATAGAAAAGGCAAACCCTGGCGTAATTAAAATTTGCGACAGTATAAAATTATTTTTTGAAAAATTTACTATATAAAAGGCAATCCCTGGCGTTTTTAAAATTTGCGACAGTAGAAAATTATTTTTTGAATAATTTACTATAGAAAAGGCAATCCCTGGCGTAATTAAAATTTGCGACAGTATAAAATTATTTTTTGAAAAATTTACTATATAAAAGGCAATCCCTGGCGTTTTTAAAATTTGCGACAGTAGAAAATTATTTTTTGAAAAATTTACTATAGAAAAGGCAATCCCTGGCGTAATTAAAATTTGCGACAGTAAAAAATCAATTTGTGAAAAATTTACTATAGAAAAGGCAATCCCTGGCGCAATTAAAATTTGCAACAGTAAAAAATTATTTTTTGCAAAATTTACTGTAGAAAGGGCAATCCCTGGCGGATTTGAAATTTGCGACAGTAAAAAATTATTTTTTGAATAATTTACTATAGAAAAGGCAATCCCTGGCGTAATTAAAATTTGCGACAGTAAAAAATTATTTTTTGAATAATTTACTATAGAAAAGGCAATCCCTGGCGTAATTAAAATTTGCGACAGTAAAAAATTAATTTGAGAAAAATTTACTATAGAAAAGGCAATCCCTGGCGTATTTAAAATTTGCGACAGTAAAAAATTATTTTTTGAATAATTTACTATAGAAAAGGCAATCCCTGGCGTATTTAAAATTTGCGACAGTAAAAAATTATTTTTTGAAAAATTTACTATAGAAAAGGCAATCCCTGGCGCAATTACAATTTGCGACAGTAAAAAATTATTTTTTGAAAAATTTACTGTAGAAAAGCAATCCCTGGCGCAAATAAAATATGCTACAGTAAAAAATTATTTTTTGAAAAATTTACTATAGAAAAGGCAATCCCTGGCGTATTTAAAATTTGCGACAGTAAAAAATTATTTTTTGAATAATTTACTATAGAAAAGGCAATCCCTGGCGTAATTAAAATTTGCGACAGTATAAAATTATTTTTTGAAAAATTTACAATAGAAAAGGCAATCCCTGGCTTATTTAAAATTTGCGACAGTAAAAAATTATTTTTTGAATAATTTACTATAGAAAATGCAATCCCTGGCGTAATTAAAATTTGCGACAGTAGAAAATTATTTTTTGAATAATTTACTATAGAAAGGGCAATCCCTGGCGTAATTAAAATTTGCGACAGTATAAAATTATTTTTTGAAAAATTTACTATATAAAAGGCAATCCCTGGCGTATTTAAAATTTGCGACAGTAGAAAATTATTTTTTGAAAAATTTACTATAGAAAAGGCAATCCCTGGCGTAATTAAAATTTGCGACAGTAGAAAATTATTTTTTGAAAAATTTACTATAGAAAAGGCAATCCCTGGCGTAATTAAAATTTGCGACAGCAAAAAATTAATTTGTGAAAAATTTACTATAGAAAAGGCAATCCCTGGCGCAATTAAAATCTGCAACAGCAAAAAATTATTTTTTGCAAAATTTACTGTAGAAAAGGCAATCCCTGGCGGATTTGAAATTTGCGACAGTAAAAAATTATTTTTTGAATAATTTGCTATAGAATAGGCAATCCCTGGCGTAATTAAAATTTGCGACAGTAGAAAATTATTTTTTGAATAATTTACTATAGAAAAGGCAATCCCTGGCGTAATTAAAATTTGCGACAGTATAAAATTATTTTTTGAAAAATTTACTATATAAAAGGCAATCCCTGGCGTTTTTAAAATTTGCGACAGTAGAAAATTATTTTTTGAAAAATTTACTATAGAAAAGGCAATCCCTGGCGTAATTAAAATTTGCGACAGTAAAAAATCAATTTGTGAAAAATTTACTATAGAAAAGGCAATCCCTGGCGCAATTAAAATTTGCAACAGTAAAAAATTATTTTTTGCAAAATTTACTGTAGAAAGGGCAATCCCTGGCGGATTTGAAATTTGCGACAGTAAAAAATTATTTTTTGAATAATTTACTATAGAAAAGGCAATCCCTGGCGTAATTAAAATTTGCGACTGTAAAAAATTATTTTTTGAATAATTTACTATAGAAAAGGCAATCCCTGGCGTAATTAAAATTTGCGACAGTAAAAAATTAATTTGTGAAAAATTTACTATAGAAAAGGCAATCCCTGGCGTATTTAAAATTTGCGACAGTAAAAAAATATTTTTTGAATAATTTACTATAGAAAAGGCAATCCCTGGCGTATTTAAAATTTGCGACAGTAAAAAATTATTTTTTGAAAAATTTACTATAGAAAAGGCAATCCCTGGCGCAATTACAATTTGCGACAGTAAAAAATTATTTTTTGAAAAATTTACTGTAGAAAAGCAATCCCCCCTGGCGCAATTAAAATATGCGACAGTAAAAAATTATTTTTTGAAAAATTTACTATAGAAAAGGCAATCCCTGGCGTATTTAAAATTTGCGACAGTAAAAAATTATTTTTTGAATAATTTACTATAGAAAAGGCAATCCCTGGCGTAATTAAAATTTGCGACAATAGAAAATTATTTTTTGAATAATTTACTATAGAAAAGGCAATCCCTGGCGTATTTAAAATTTGCGACAGTAAAAAATTATTTTTTGAATAATTTACTATAGAAAAGGCAATACCTGGCGTATTTAAAATTTGCGACAGTAAAAAATTATTTTTTGAATAATTTACTATAGAAAAGGCAATCCCTGGCGTAATTAAAATTTGCGACAGTATAAAATTATTTTTTGAAAAATTTACTCTATAAATGGCAATCCCTGGCGCAATTAAAATTTGCGACAGTAGAAAATTATTTTTTGAATAATTTACTATAGAAAAGGCAATCCCTGGCGCAATTAAAATTTGCGACAGTAAAAATTATTTTTTGAAAAATTTACTATAGAAAAGGTAATCCCTGGCGCAATTACAATTTGCGACAGTAAAAAATTATTTTTTGAAAAATTTACTGTAGAAAAGGCAATCCCTGGCGCAATTAAAATTTGCGACAGTAAAAAATTATATTTTGCAAAATTTACTATAGAAAAGGCAATCCCTGGCGTATTTAAAATTTGCGACAGTAAAAAATTATTTTTTGAATAATTTACTATAGAAAAGGCAATCCCTGGCGTAATTAAAATTTGCGACAGTATTAAATTATTTTTTGAAAAATTTACAATAGAAAAGGCAATCCCTGGCGTAATTAAAATTTGCGACAGTATAAAATTATTTTTTGAAAAATTTACTATATAAAAGGCAATCCATGGCGTATTTAAAATTTGCGACAGTAGAAAATTACTTTTTGAAAAATTTACTATAGAAAAGGCAATCCCTGGCGTAATTAAAATTTGCGATAGTAAAAAATTATTTTTTGAATAATTTACTATAGAAAAGGCAATCCCTGGCGGATTTGAAATTTGCGACAGTAAAAAATTATTTTTTGCAAAATTTACTGTAGAAAAGGCAATCCCTGGCGCAATTAAAACTTGCGATAGTAAAAAATTATTTTTTGAGTAATTTACTATAGAAAAGGCAATCCCTGGAGGATTTGAAATTTGCGACAGTAAAAAATTATTTTTTGAATAATTTACTATAGAAAAGGCAATCCCCGGCGTAATTAAAATTTGCGACAGTAGAAAATTATATTTTGAATAATTTACTATAGAAAAGGCAATCCCTGGCGCAATTACAATTTTCGACAGTAAAAAATTATTTTTTGAAAAATTTACTGTAGAAAGGCAATCCCTGGCGCAATTAAAATTTGCGACAGTAGACAATTATTTTTTGAAAAGCTTACTATAGAAAAGGCAATCCCTGGCGCAATTAAAATTTGCGACAGTAAAAAATTATTTTTTGCAAAATTTACTGTAGAAAAGGCAATCCCTGGCGCAATTAAAACTTGCGATAGTAAAAAATTATTTTTTGAATAATTTACTATAGAAAAGGCAATCCCTGGCGGATTTGAAATTTGCGACAGTAAAAAATTATTTTTTGAATAATTTACTATAGAAAAGGCAATCCCTGGCGTAATTAAAATTTGCGACAGTAGAAAATTATTTTTTGAATAATTTACTATAGAAAAGGCAATCCCTGGCGCAATTAAAATTTGCGACAGTAAAAAATTATTTTTTGAATAATTTACTATAGAAAAGGCAATCCCTGGCGTAATTAAAATTTTGCGACAGTAAAAAACTAATTTGTGAAAAATTTACTATAGAAAAGGCAATCCCTGGCGTATTTAAAATTTGCAACAGTAAAAAATTAATTTTCGAAAAATTTACTATAGAAAAGGCAATCCCTGGCATAATTAAAATTTGCGACAGTAGAAAATTATTTTTTGAATAATTTACTATAGAAAAGGCAATCCCTGGCGTATTTAAAATTTGCGACAGTAAAAAATTATTTTTTGAATAATTTACTATAGAAAAGGCAATCCCTGGCGTAATTAAAATTTGCGACAGTATAAAATTATTTTTTGAAAAATTTACTATATAAAAGGCAATCCCTGGCGCAATTAAAATTTGCGACAGTAGAAAATTATTTTTTGAATAATTTACTATAGATAAGGCAATCCCTGGCGCAATTAAAATTTTCGACAGTAAAAAATTATTTTTTGAAAAATTTACTGTAGAAAAGGCAATCCCTGGCGCAATTAAAATTTGCGACAGTAAAAAATTATATTTTGCAAAATTTACTATAGAAAAGGCAATCCCTGGCGTATTGAAAATTTGCGACAGTAAAAAATTATTTTTTGAACAATTTACTATAGAAAAGGCAATCCCTGGCGTAATTAAAATTTGCGACAGTATAAAATTATTTTTTGAAAAATTTACAATAGAAAAGGCAATCCCTGGCGTATTTAAATTTTGCGACAGTAAAAAATTAATTTTTGAAAAATTTACTATAGAAAAGGCAATCCCTGGCGCAATTAAAATTTGCGCCAGTAGAAAATTATTTTTTGAAAAATTTACTGTAGAAAAAGCAATCCCTGGCGCAATTAAAATTTGCGATAGTAAAAAATTATTTTTTGAATAATTTACTATAGAAAAGGCAATCCCAGGCGGATTTGAAATTTGCGACAGTAAAAAATTATTTTTTGCAAAATTTACTGTAGAAAAGGCAATCCCTGGCGCAATTAAAACTTGCGATAGTAAAAAATTATTTTTTGAATAATTTACTATAGAAAAGGCAATCCCTGGCGGTTTTGAAATTTGCGACAGTAAAAAATTATTTTTTGAATAATTTACTATAGAAAAGGCAATCCCTGGCGTAATTAAAATTTGCGACAGTAGAAAATTATTTTTTGAATAATTTACTATAGAAAAGGCAATCCCTGGCGCAATTAAAATTTGCGACAGTAAAAAATTATTTTTTGCAAAATTTACTGTAGAAAAGGCAATCCCTGGCGCAATTAAAACTTGCGATAGTAAAAAATTATTTTTTGAATAATTTACTATAGAAAAGGCAATCCCTGTCGGATTTGAAATTTGCGACAGTAAAAAATTATTTTTTGAATAATTTACTATAGAAAAGGCAATCCCTGGCGTAATTAAAATTTGCGACAGTAGAAAATTATTTTTTGAATAATTTACTATAGAAAAGGCAATCCCTGGCGCAATTACAATTTTCGACAGTAAAAAATTATTTTTTGAAAAATTTACTGTAGAAAGGCAATCCCTGGCGCAATTAAAATTTGCGACAGTAGAAAATTATTTTTTGAAAAGTTTACTATAGAAAAGGCAATCCCTGGCGCAATTAAAATTTGCGACAGTAAAAAATTATTTTTTGCAAAATTTACTGTAGAAAAGGCAATCCCTGGCGCAATTAAAATTTGCGATAGTAAAAAATTATTTTTTGAATAATTTACTATAGAAAAGGCAATCCCTGGCGGATTTGAAATTTGCGACAGTAAAAAATTATTTTTTGCAAAATTTACTGTAGAAAAGGCAATCCCTGGCGCAATTAAAACTTGCGATAGTAAAAAATTATTTTTTGAATAATTTACTATAGAAAAGGCAATCCCTGGCGGATTTGAAATTTGCGACAGTAAAAAATTATTTTTTGAATAATTTACTATAGAAAAGGCAATCCCTGGCGTAATTAAAATTTGCGACAGTAGAAAATTATTTTTTGAATAATTTACTATAGAAAAGGTAATCCCTGGCGCAATTACAATTTTCGACAGTAAAAAATTATTTTTTGAAAAATTTACTGTAGAAAGGCAATCCCTGGCGCAATTAAAATTTGCGACAGTAGAAAATAATTTTTTGAAAAGTTTACTATAGAAAAGGCAATCCCTGGCGTATTTAAAATTTGCAATAGTAAAAAATTAATTTTCGAAAAATTTACTATAGAAAAGGCAATCCCTGGCGGATTTGAAATTTGCGACAGTAAAAAATTATTTTTTGAATAATTTACTATAGAAAAGGCAATCCCTGGCGTAATTAAAATTTGCGACAGTAGAAAATTATTTTTTGAATAATTTACTATAGAAAAGGCAATCCCTGGCGCAATTAAAATTTGCGACAGTAAAAAATTATTTTTTGCAAAATTTACTGTAGAAAAGGCAATCCCTGGCGCAATTAAAACTTGAGATAGTAAAAAATTATTTTTTGAATAATTTACTATAGAAAAGGCAATCCCTGGCGGATTTGAAATTTGCGACAGTAAAAAATTATTTTTTGAATAATTTACTATAGAAAAGGCAATCCCTGGCGTAATTAAAATTTGCGACAGTAGAAAATTATTTTTTGAATAATTTACTATAGAAAAGGCAATCCCTGGCGCAATTACAATTTTCGACAGTAAAAAATTATTTTTTGAAAAATTTACTGTAGAAAGGCAATCCCTGGCGCAATTAAAATTTGCGACAGTAGAAAATAATTTTTTGAAAAGTTTACTATAGAAAAGGCAATCCCTGGCGTATTTAAAATTTGCAACAGTAAAAAATTAATTTTCGAAAAATTTACTATAGAAAAGGCAATCCCTGGCATAATTAAAATTTGCGACAGTAGAAAATTATTTTTTGAATAATTTACTATAGAAAAGGCAATCCCTGGCGTATTTAAAATTTGCGACAGTAAAAAATTATTTTTTGAATAATTTACTATAGAAAAGGCAATCCCTGGCGTAATTAAAATTTGCGACAGTATAAAATTATTTTTTGAAAAATTTACTATATAAAAGGCAATCCCTGGCGCAACTAAAATTTGCGACAGTAGAAAATTATTTTTTGAATAATTTACTATAGAAAAGGCAATCCCTGGCGGAATTAAAATTTTCGACAGTAAAAAATTATATTTTGAAAAATTTACTATAGAATAGGTAATCCCTGGCGCAATTACAATTTGCGACAGTAAAAAATTATTTTTTGAAAAATTTACTGTAGAAAAGGCAATCCCTGGCGCAATTAAAATTTGCGACAGTAAAAAATTATATTTTGCAAAATTTACTATAGAAAAGGCAATCCCTGGCGTATTGAAAATTTGCGACAGTAAAAAATTATTTTTTGAATAATTTACTATAGAAAAGGCAATCCCTGGCGGATTTGAAATTTGCGACAGTAAAAAATTATTTTTTGCAAAATTTACTGTAGAAAAGGCAATCCCTGGCGCAATTAAAACTTGCGATAGTAAAAAATTATTTTTTGAATAATTTACTATAGAAAAGGCAATCCCTGGCGGTTTTGAAATTTGCGACAGTAAAAAATTATTTTTTGAATAATTTACTATAGAAAAGGCAATCCCAGGCGGATTTGAAATTTGCGACAGTAAAAAATTATTTTTTGCAAAATTTACTGTAGAAAAGGCAATCCCTGGCGCAATTAAAACTTGCGATAGTAAAAAATTATTTTTTGAATAATTTACTATAGAAAAGGCAATCCCTGGCGGTTTTGAAATTTGCGACAGTAAAAAATTATTTTTTGAATAATTTACTATAGAAAAGGCAATCCCTGGCGTAATTAAAATTTGCGACAGTAGAAAATTATTTTTTGAATAATTTACTATAGAAAAGGCAATCCCTGGCGCAATTAAAATTTGCGACAGTAAAAAATTATTTTTTGCAAAATTTACTGTAGAAAAGGCAATCCCTGGCGCAATTAAAACTTGCGATAGTAAAAAATTATTTTTTGAATAATTTACTATAGAAAAGGCAATCCCTGTCGGATTTGAAATTTGCGACAGTAAAAAATTATTTTTTGAATAATTTACTATAGAAAAGGCAATCCCTGGCGTAATTAAAATTTGCGACAGTAGAAAATTATTTTTTGAATAATTTACTATAGAAAAGGCAATCCCTGGCGCAATTACAATTTTCGACAGTAAAAAATTATTTTTTGAAAAATTTACTGTAGAAAGGCAATCCCTGGCGCAATTAAAATTTGCGACAGTAGAAAATTATTTTTTGAAAAGTTTAGTATAGAAAAGGCAATCCCTGGCGCAATTAAAATTTGCGACAGTAAAAAATTATTTTTTGCAAAATTTACTGTAGAAAAGGCAATCCCTGGCGCAATTAAAATTTGCGATAGTAAAAAATTATTTTTTGAATAATTTACTATAGAAAAGGCAATCCCTGGCGGATTTGAAATTTGCGACAGTAAAAAATTATTTTTTGCAAAATTTACTGTAGAAAAGGCAATCCCTGGCGCAATTAAAACTTGCGATAGTAAAAAATTATTTTTTGAATAATTTACTATAGAAAAGGCAATCCCTGGCGGATTTGAAATTTGCGACAGTAAAAAATTATTTTTTGAATAATTTACTATAGAAAAGGCAATCCCTGGCGTAATTAAAATTTGCGACAGTAGAAAATTATTTTTTGAATAATTTACTATAGAAAAGGCAATCCCTGGCGCAATTACAATTTTCGACAGTAAAAAATTATTTTTTGAAAAATTTACTGTAGAAAGGCAATCCCTGGCGCAATTAAAATTTGCGACAGTAGAAAATAATTTTTTGAAAAGTTTACTATAGAAAAGGCAATCCCTGGCGTATTTAAAATTTGCAATAGTAAAAAATTAATTTTCGAAAAATTTACTATAGAAAAGGCAATCCCTGGCGGATTTGAAATTTGCGACAGTAAAAAATTATTTTTTGAATAATTTACTATAGAAAAGGCAATCCCTGGCGTAATTAAAATTTGCGACAGTAAAAAATTATTTTTTGAATAATTTACTATAGAAAAGGCAATCCCTGGCGCAATTAAAATTTGCGACAGTAAAAAATTATTTTTTGCAAAATTTACTGTAGAAAAGGCAATCCCTGGCGCAATTAAAACTTGAGATAGTAAAAAATTATTTTTTGAATAATTTACTATAGAAAAGGCAATCCCTGGCGGATTTGAAATTTGCGACAGTAAAAAATTATTTTTTGAATAATTTACTATAGAAAAGGCAATCCCTGGCGTAATTAAAATTTGCGACAGTAGAAAATTATTTTTTGAATAATTTACTATAGAAAAGGCAATCCCTGGCGCAATTAAATTTACTGTAGAAAGGCAATCCCTGGCGCAATTAAAATTTGCGACAGTAGAAAATAATTTTTTGAAAAGTTTACTATAGAAAAGGCAATCCCTGGCGTATTTAAAATTTGCAACAGTAAAAAATTAATTTTCGAAAAATTTACTATAGAAAAGGCAATCCCTGGCATAATTAAAATTTGCGACAGTAGAAAATTATTTTTTGAATAATTTACTATAGAAAAGGCAATCCCTGGCGTATTTAAAATTTGCGACAGTAAAAAATTATTTTTTGAATAATTTACTATAGAAAAGGCAATCCCTGGCGTAATTAAAATTTGCGACAGTATAAAATTATTTTTTGAAAAATTTACTATATAAAAGGCAATCCCTGGCGCAACTAAAATTTGCGACAGTAGAAAATTATTTTTTGAATAATTTACTATAGAAAAGGCAATCCCTGGCGCAATTAAAATTTTCGACAGTAAAAAATTATATTTTGAAAAATTTACTATAGAATAGGTAATCCCTGGCGCAATTACAATTTGCGACAGTAAAAAATTATTTTTTGAAAAATTTACTGTAGAAAAGGCAATCCCTGGCGCAATTAAAATTTGCGACAGTAAAAAATTATATTTTGCAAAATTTACTATAGAAAAGGCAATCCCTGGCGTATTGAAAATTTGCGACAGTAAAAAATTATTTTTTGAATAATTTACTATAGAAAAGGCAATCCCTGGCGTAATTAAAATTTGCGACAGTATAAAATTATTTTTTGAAAAATTTACAATAGAAAAGGCAATCCCTGGCGTATTTAAAATTTGCGACAGTAAAAAATTAATTTTTTGAAAAATTTACTATAGAAAAGGCAATCCCTGGCGCAATTAAAATTTGCGCCAGTAGAAAAATTATTTTTTGAAAAATTTACTGTAGAAAAGGCAATCCCTGGCGCAATTAAAATTTGCGATAGTAAAAAATTATTTTTTGAATAATTTACTATAGAAAAGGCAATCCCTGGCGGATTTGAAATTTGCGACAGTAAAAAATTATTTTTTGCAAAATTTACTGTAGAAAAGGCAATCCCTGGCGCAATTAAAACTTGCGATAGTAAAAAATTATTTTTTGAATAATTTACTATAGAAAAGGCAATCCCTGGCGGATTTGAAATTTGCGACAGTAAAAAATTATTTTTTGAATAATTTACTATAGAAAAGGCAATCCCTGGCGTAATTAAAATTTGCGATAGTAAAAAATTATTTTTTGAATAATTTTACTATAGAAAAGGCAATCCCTGGCGGATTTGAAATTTGCGACAGTAAAAAATTATTTTTTTGAATAATTTACTATAGAAAAGGCAATCCCTGTCGGATTTGAAATTTGCGACAGTAAAAAATTATTTTTTGAATAATTTACTATAGAAAAGGCAATCCCTGGCGTAATTAAAATTTGCGACAGTAGAAAATTATTTTTGAATAATTTACTATAGAAAAGGCAATCCCTGGCGCAATTAAAATTTGCGACAGTAAAAAATTATTTTTTGCAAAATTTACTGTAGAAAAGGCAATCCCTGGCGCAATTAAAATTTGCGATAGTAAAAAATTATTTTTTGAATAATTTACTATAGAAAAGGCAATCCCTGGCGGATTTGAAATTTGCGACAGTAAAAAATTATTTTTTGCAAAATTTACTGTAGAAAAGGCAATCCCTGGCGCAATTAAAAATTTGCGACAGTAAAAAATTATTTTTTGCAAAATTTACTGTAGAAAAGGCAATCCCTGGCGCAATTAAAACTTGCGATAGTAAAAAAATTATTTTTTGAATAATTTACTATAGAAAAAGGCAATCCCCTGTCGGATTTGACAATTTGCGACAGTAAAAAATTATTTTTTGAATAATTTACTATAGAAAAGGCAATCCCTGGCGTAATTAGAATTTGCGACAGTAGAAAATTATTTTTTGAATAATTTACTATAGAAAAGGCAATCCCTGGCGCAATTACAATTTTCGACAGTAAAAAATTATTTTTTGAAAAAATTTACTGTAGAAAGGCAATCCCTGGCGCAATTAAAATTTGCGACAGTAGAAAATTATTTTTTGAAAGTTTACTATAGAAAAGGCAATCCCTGGCGCAATTAAAATTTGCGACAGTAAAAAATTATTTTTTGCAAAATTTACTGTAGAAAAGGCAATCCCTGGCGCAATTAAAACTTGCGATAGTAAAAAATTATTTTTTGAATAATTTACTATAGAAAAGGCAATCCCTGGCGGATTTGAAATTTGCGACAGTAAAAAATTATTTTTTGAATAATTTACTATAGAAAAGGCAATCCCTGGCGTAATTAAAATTTGCGACAGTAGAAAATTATTTTTTGAATAATTTACTATAGAAAAGGCAATCCCTGGCGCAATTACAATTTTCGACAGTAAAAAATTATTTTTTGAAAAATTTACTGTAGAAAGGCAATCCCTGGCGCAATTAAAATTTGCGACAGTAGAAAATAATTTTTTGAAAAGTTTACTATAGAAAAGGCAATCCCTGGCGTATTTAAAATTTGCAATAGTAAAAAATTAATTTTCGAAAAATTTACTATAGAAAAGGCAATCCCTGGCGGATTTGAAATTTGCGACAGTAAAAAATTATTTTTTGAATAATTTACTATAGAAAAGGCAATCCCTGGCGTAATTAAAATTTGCGACAGTAGAAAATTATTTTTTGAATAATTTACTATAGAAAAGGCAATCCCTGGCGCAATTAAAATTTGCGACAGTAAAAAATTATTTTTTGCAAAATTTACTGTAGAAAAGGCAATCCCTGGCGCAATTAAAACTTGAGATAGTAAAAAATTATTTTTTGAATAATTTACTATAGAAAAGGCAATCCCTGGCGGATTTGAAATTTGCGACAGTAAAAAATTATTTTTTGAATAATTTACTATAGAAAAGGCAATCCCTGGCGTAATTAAAATTTGCGACAGTAGAAAATTATTTTTTTGAATAATTTACTATAGAAAAGGCAATCCCTGGCGCAATTACAATTTTCGACAGTAAAAAATTATTTTTTGAAAAATTTACTGTAGAAAGGCAATCCCTGGCGCAATTAAAATTTGCGACAGTAGAAAATAATTTTTTGAAAAGTTTACTATAGAAAAGGCAATCCCTGGCGTATTTAAAATTTGCAACAGTAAAAAAATTAATTTTCGAAAAATTTACTATAGAAAAGGCAATCCCTGGCATAATTAAAATTTGCGACAGTAGAAAATTATTTTTTGAATAATTTACTATATAAAAGGCAATCCCTGGCGTATTTAAAATTTGCGACAGTAAAAAATTATTTTTTGAATAATTTACTATAGAAAAGGCAATCCCTGGCGTAATTAAAATTTGCGACAGTATAAAATTATTTTTTGAAAAAATTTACTATATAAAAGGCAATCCCTGGCGCAACTAAAATTTGCGACAGTAGAAAATTATTTTTTGAATAATTTACTATAGAAAAGGCAATCCCTGGCGCAATTAAAATTTTCGACAGTAAAAAAATTATATTTTGAAAAATTTACTATAGAATAGGTAATCCCTGGCGCAATTACAATTTGCGACAGTAAAAAATTATTTTTTGAAAAATTTACTGTAGAAAAAGGCAATCCTGGCGCAATTAAAATTTGCGACAGTAAAAAATTATATTTTGCAAAATTTACTATAGAAAAGGCAATCCCTGGCGTATTGAAAATTTGCGACAGTAAAAAATTATTTTTTGAATAATTTACTATAGAAAAGGCAATCCCTGGCGTAATTAAAATTTGCGACAGTATAAAATTATTTTTGAAAAATTTACAATAGAAAAGGCAATCCCTGGCGTATTTAAAATTTGCGACAGTAAAAAATTAATTTTTGAAAAATTTACTATAGAAAAGGCAATCCCTGGCGCAATTAAAATTTGCGCCAGTAGAAAATTATTTTTTGAAAAATTTACTGTAGAAAAGGCAATCCCTGGCGCAATTAAAATTTGCGATAGTAAAAAATTATTTTTTGAATAATTTACTATAGAAAAGGCAATCCCTGGCGGATTTGAAATTTGCGACAGTAAAAAATTATTTTTTGCAAAATTTACTGTAGAAAAGGCAATCCCTGGCGCAATTAAAACTTGCGATAGTAAAAAAATTATTTTTTGAATAATTTACTATAGAAAAGGCAATCCCTGGCGGATTTGAAATTTGCGACAGTAAAAAATTATTTTTTGAATAATTTACTATAGAAAAGGCAATCCCTGGCGTAATTAAAATTTGCGATAGTAAAAAATTATTTTTTTGAATAATTTACTATAGAAAAGGCAATCCCTGGCGGATTTGAAATTTGCGACAGTAAAAAATTATTTTTTGAATAATTTACTATAGAAAAGGCAATCCCTGGCGCAATTAAAATTTGCGACAGTAAAAAATTATTTTTTGAATAATTTACTGTAGAAAGGCAATCCCTGGCGCAATTAAAATTTGCGACAGTAGAAAATTATTTTTTGAATAATTTACTATAGAAAAGGCAATCCCTGGCGCAATTAAAATTTGCGACAGTAAAAAATTATTTCTTGAATAATTTACTATAGAAAAGGCAATCCCTGGCGTAATTAAAATTTGCGACAGTAGAAAATTATTTTTTGAATAATTTACTATAGAAAAGGCAATCCCTGGCGTATTTAAAATTTGCGACAGTAAAAAATTATTTTTTGAACAATTTACTATAGAAAAGGCAATCCCTGGCGTATTTAAAATTTGCGACAGTAAAAAATTATTTTTTGAATAATTTACTATAGAAAAGGCAATTCCTGGCGTAATTAAAACTTGCGACAGTATAAAATTATTTTTTTGAAAAATTTACTATAGAAAAGGCAATCCCTGGTGTAATTAAAATTTGCGACAGTATAAAATTAATTTTTGAAAAAATTTACTGTAGAAAAAAAAGGCATTCCCTGGCGCAATTAAAATTTGCGACAGTAGAAAATTATTTTTTGAATAATTTACTATAGAAAAGGCAATCCCTGGCGTAATTAAAATTTGCGACAGTATAAAATTATTTTTTGAAAAATTTACTATATAAAAGGCAATCCCTGGCGTAATTAAAATTTGCGACAGTATAAAATTATTTTTTTGAAAAATTTACTATATAAAAGGCAATCCCTGGCGTATTTAAAATTTGCGACAGTAAAAAATTATTTTTTGCAAAATTTACCTGTAGAAAAGGCAATCCCTGGCGCAATTAAAACTTGCGATAGTAAAAAATTATTTTTTGAATAATTTACTATAGATAAGGCAATCCCTGGCGGATTTGAAAATTTGCGACAGTAAAAAATTATTTTTTGAATAATTTACTATAGAAAAGGCAATCCCTGGCGTAATTAAAATTTGCGACAGTAGAAAATTATTTTTTGAATAATTTACTATAGAAAAGGCAATCCCTGGCGCAATTAAAATTTGCGACAGTAAAAAATTATTTTTTGAATAATTTACTATAGAAAAGGCAATCCCTGGCGTAATTAAAATTTGCGACAGAGTAAAAAATTAATTTGTGAAAAATTTACTATAGAAAAGGCAATCCCTGGCGTATTTAAAATTTGCGACAGTAAAAAATTATTTTTTGAATAATTTACTATAGAAACGGCAATCCCTGGCGTAATTAAAATTTGCGACATTATAAAATTATTTTTTGAAAAATTTACAATAGAAAAGGCAATCCCTGGCGTATTTAAAATTTGCGACAGTAAAAAATTAATTTTTTAAAAATTTACTATAGAAAAGGCAATCCCCTGGCGCAATTAAAATTTGCGCCAGTGGAAAATTATTTTTTGAAAAATTTACTGTAGAAAAAAGCAATCCCTGGCGCAATTAAAATTTGCGACAGTAAAAAAATTATTTTTTGAATAATTTACTATAGAAAAGGCAAATCCCTGGCGGATTTGAAAATTTGCGACAGTAAAAAAATTATTTTTTGAATAATTTACTATAGAAATGGCAATCCCTGGCGTAATTAAAATTTGCGGACAGTAGAAAATTATTTTTTTGAATAATTTACTATAGAAAAGGCAATCCCTGGTGCAATTAAAATTTGCGACAGTAAAAAATTAATTTTTGAATAATTTACTATAGAAAAGGCAATCCCTGGCGTAATTAAAATTTGCGACAGTAGAAAATTATTTTTTTGAATTATTTACTATAGAAAAGGCAATCCCTGGCGTATTTAAAATTTGCGACAGTAAAAAATTATTTTTTGAATAATTTACTATATAAAAGGCAATCCCTGGCGTATTTAAAATTTGCGACAGTAAAAAATTATTTTTTGAATAATTTACTATAGTAAAGGCAATCCCTGGCGTAATTAAAATTTGCGACAGTAGAAAATTATTTTTTGAATAATTTACTATAGAAAAGGCAATCCCTGGCGTATTTAAAATTTGCGACAGTAAAAAATTATTTTTTGAATAATTTACTATAGAAAAGGCAATCCCTGGCGTATTTTAAATTTGCGACAGTAAAAAATTATTTTTTGAATAATTTACTATAGAAAAGGCAATCCCTGGCGTAATTAAAATTTGCGACAGTATAAAATTATTTTTTGAAAAATTTACTATAGAAGAGGCAATCCCTGTGTAATTAAAATTTGCGACAGTATAAAATTAATTTTTGAAAAATTTACTGTAGAAAAAAAAGGCAATCCCTGGCGCAATTAAAATTTGCGACAGTAGAAAATTATTTTTTGAATAATTTACTATAGAAAAGGCAATCCCTGGCGTAATTAAAATTTGCGACAGTATAAAATTATTTTTTGAAAAATTTACTATATAAAAGGCAATCCCTGGCTTAATTAAAATTTGCGACAGTATAAAATTATTTTTGAAAAATTTACTATATAAAAGGCAATCCCTGGCGTATTTAAAATTTGCGACAGTAAAAAAATTAATTTTGAAAAATTTACTACAGAAAAGGCAATCCCTGGCGCAATTACAAATTGCCACAGTAAAAAAATTATTTTTTTTGCAAAATTTACTGTAGAAAAGGCAATCCCTGGCGTATTTAAAATTTGAGACAGTATAAAAATTAATTTTTGAAAAATTTACTGTAGAAAAGGCAATCCCTGGCGCAATTAAAATTTGCGACAGTAAAAAATTATTTTTTGCAAAATTTACTATAGAAGAGGCAATCCCTGGCGTATTTAAAATTTGTGACAGTAAAAAATTAATTTTTGAAAAATAAAAGTAGAAAATTATTTTTTGAAAAATTTACTATAGAAAAGGCAATCCCTGGCGCAATTAAAATTTGCGACAGTAAAATATTATTTTTTTGAATAATTTACTATAGAAAAGGCAATCCCTGGCTTAATTAAAATTTGCGACAGTAGAAAATTATTTTTTGAATAATTTACTATAGAAAAGGCAATCCTGGCATATTTAAAATTTGCGACAGTAAAAAAATATTTTTTGAATAATTTACTATAGAAAAGGCAATACCTGTCGTAATTAAAATTTGCGACAGTAGAAAATTATTTTTTGAATAATTTACTGTAGAAAAGGCAATCCCTGGCGTAATTAAAATTTGCGAGAGTATAAAATTATTTTTTGAAAAATTTACTATATGAAAGGCAATCCCTGGCGTATTTAAAATTTGCGACAGTAGAAAATTATTTTTTGAAAAATTTACTATAGAAAAGGCAATCCCTGGCGTAATTAAAATTTGCGACAGTTGAAAATCATTTTTTGAATAATTTACTATAGAAAAGGCAATCCCTGGCGCACTTAAAATTTGCGACAGTAAAAAATTATTTTTTGAATAATTTACTATAGAAACGGCAATTCCTGGCGTAATTAAAATTTGCGACAGTAGAAAATTATTTTTTGAATAATTTACTATAGAAAAGGCAATCCCTGGCGCAATTAAAATTTGCGACAGTAAAAAATGATTTTTTGAAAAATTTATTATAGAAAAGGTAATCCCTGGCGCAATTACAATTTGCGACAGTAAAAAATTATTTTTTGAAAAATTTACTGTAGAAAGGCAATCCCTCGCGCAATTAAAATTTGCGACAGTAGAAAATTATTTTTCGAATAATTTACTATAGAAAAGGCAATCCCTGGCGCAATTAAAATTTGCGACAGTAAAAAATTATTTTTTGAATAATTTACTATAGAAAAGGCAATCCCTGGCGTAATTAAAATTTGCGACAGTAGAAAATTATTTTTTGAATAATTTACTATAGAAAAGGCAATCCCTGGCGTATTTAAAATTTGCGACAGCAAAAAATTATTTTTTGAATAATTTACTATAGAAAAGGCAATCCCTGGCGTATTTAAAATTTGCGACAGTAAAAAATTATTTTTTGAATAATTTACTATAGAAAAGGCAATCCCTGGCGTAATTAAAATTTGCGACAGTATAAAATTAGTTTTTGAAAAATTTACTATAGAAAAGGCAATCCCTGGCGTAATTAAAATTTGCGACAGTAAAAAATTAATTTGTGATAAAATTTACTACAGAAAAGGCAATCCCTGGCGTATTTAAAATTTGCGACAATAAAAAATTAATTTTTGAAAAAATTTAAAATTTACTATAGAAAAGGCAATCCCTGGCGTAATTAAAATTTGCGACAGTATAAAATTATTTTTTGAATAATTTACTATAGAAAAGGCAATCCCTGGCGTAATTAAAATTTGCGACAATATAAAATTATTTTTTTGAAAAATTTACTATATAAAAGGCAATCCCTGGCGTATTTAAAATTTGCCGACAGTAGAAAATGATTTTTGAAAAATTTACTATAGAAAAGGCAATCCCTGGCGCAATTAAAATTTGCGACAGTAAAAAATTATTTTTGAATAATTTACTATAGAAAAGGCAATCCCTGGCGTAATTAAAATTTGCGACAGTAGAAAATTATTTTTTGAATAATTTACTATAGAAAAGGCAATCCCTGGCGCAATTAAAATTTGCGACAGTAAAAAATTATTTTTTGAATAATTTACTATAGAAAAGGCAATCCCTGGCGTAATTAAAATTTGCGACAGTAGAAAATTATTTTTTGAATAATTTACTATAGAAAATGCAATCCCTGGCGTATTTAAAATTTGCGACAGTAAAAAATTATTTTTGAATAATTTACTATAGAAAAGGCAATCCCTGGCGTAATTAAAATTTGCGACAGTAGAAAATTATTTATTGAATAATTTACTATAGAAAGGGCAATCCCTGGCGTAATTAAATTTGCGACAGTATAAATTTATTTTTTGAAAAATTTACTATATAAAAGGCAATCCCTGTCGTATTTAAAATTTGCGACAGTAGAGAAATTATTTTTGAAAAATTTACTATAAAAAAGGCAATCCCTGGCGTAATTAAAATTTGCGACAGTAAAAAATTATTTGTGAAAAATTTACTATAGAAAAGGCAATCCCTGGCGCAATTAATATTGCAACAGTAAAAAATTATTTTTTGCAAAATTTACTGTAGAAAAGGCAATCCCAGGCGCAATTAAAACTTGCGATAGTAAAAAATTATTTTTTGAATAATTTACTATAGAAAAGGCAATCCCTGGCGGATTTGAAATTTGCGACAGTAGAAAATTATTTATTGAATAATTTACTATAGAAAAGGCAATCCCTGGCGTAATTAAAATTTGCGACAGTATAAAATTATTTTTTTGAAAAATTTACTATATAAAAGGCAATTCCTGGCGTATTTAAAATTTTGCGACAGTAGAAAATTATTTTTTTGAAAAATTTACTATAGAAAAGCAATCCCGAGCGTAATTAAAATTTGCGACAGTAAAAAATTAATTTGTGAAAATTTACTATAGAAAAGGCAATCCCTGGCGCAGTTAAACTTTGCAACCGTAAAAAATTATTTTTTTGCAAAATTTACTGTAGAAAAGGCAATCCCTGGCGCAATTAAAACTTGCGATAGTAAAAAATTATTTTTTGAATAATTTACTATAGAAAAGGCAATCCCTGGCGTAATTAAAATTTGCGACAGTATAAAATTATTTTTTGAAAAATTTACTATATAAAAGGCAATCCCTGGCGTATTTAAAATTTGCGACAGTAGAAAATTATTTTTTGAAAAATTTACTATAGAAAAGGCAATCCATGGCGTAATTAAAATTTGCGACAGTAAAAAATTAATTTGTGAAAAATTTACTATAGAAAAGGCAATCCCTGCGCAATTAAAATTTGCAACAGTAAAAAATTATTTTTTGCAAATTTACTGTAGAAAAGGCATCCCTGGCGCAATTAAAACTTGCGATAGTAAAAAATTATTTTTGAATAATTTACTATAGAAAAGGCAATCCCTGGCGGATTTGAATTTTGCGACAGTAAAAAATTATTTTTTGAATAATTTACTATAGAAAAGGCAATCCCTGGCGTAATTAAAATTTGCGACAGTAGAAAATTATTTTTTGAATAATTTACTATAGAAAAGGCAATCCCTGGCGCAATTAAAAATTTGCAACAGTAAAAATTATTTTTTGCAAAATTTACTGTAGAAAAGGCAATCCCTGGCGCAATTAAAACTTGCGATAGTAAAAAATTATTTTTTGAATAATTTACTATAGAAAAGGCAATCCCTGGGCGTATTTAAAATTTGCGACAGTAAAAAATTATTTTTTGAATAATTTACTATAGAAAAGGCAATCCCTGGCGTAGTTAAAATTTGCGACAGTGGAAAATTATTTTTTGAATAATTTACTATAGAAAAGGCGATCCCTGGCGCAATTAAAATTTGCGACAGTAAAAAATTATTTTTTGAATAATTTACTATAGAAAAGGCCAATCCCTGGCGCAATTAAAATTTGCGACAGTAAAAAATTATTTTTTGAATAATTTACTATAGAAAAGGCAATCCCTGCCGTAATTAAAATTTGCGACAGTAGAAAATTATTTTTTGAATAATTTACTATAGAAGAGGCAATCCCTGGCGTAATTAAAATTTGCGACAGTAAAAAATTATTTTTTGAATAATTTACTATAGAAAAGGCAATACCTGGCGTATTTAAAATTTGCGAAAGTAAAAAATCATTTTTTGAATAATTTACTATAGTAAAGGCAATCCCTGGCGTAATTAAAATTTGCGACAGTATAAAATTATTTTTTGAAAAATTTACTATAGAAAAGGCAATCCCTGGCGTAATTAAAATTTGCGACAGTAAAAAATTAATTTGTGAAAAATTTACTATAGAAAAGGCAATCCCTGGCGTATTTAAAATTTGCGACAGTAAAAAATTAATTTTTGAAAAATTTACTATAGAAAAGGCAATCCCTGGCGGTAATTAAAATTTGCGACAGTAGAAAATTATTTTTGATAATTTACTATAGAAAAGGCAATCCCTGGCGTAATAAAATTTGCGACAGTATAAAATTATTTTTTGAATAATTTACTATATAAAAGGCAATCCCTGGCGTATTTAAAATTTGCGACAGTAGAAAATTATTTTTTGAAAAATTATTATAGAAAAGGCAATCCTTGGCGCAATTAAAATTTGCGCCAGTAAAAAATTATTTTTTGAATAATTTACTATAGAAGAGGCAATCCCTGGCGTATTTAAAATTGCGACAGTAGAAAATTATTTTTTGAAAAATTTACCATAGAAAAGGCAATCCCTGGCGTAATTAAAATTTGCGACAGTAAAAAATTAATTTGTGAAAAATTTACTATAAGAAAAGGCAATCCCTGGCGCAATTAAAATTTGCAACAGTAAAAAATTATTTTTTTGCAAAATTTACTGTAGAAAATGGCAATCCCTGGCGCAATTAAACTTGCGATAGTAAAAAATTATTTTTTGAATAATTTACTATAGAAAAGGCAATCCCTGGCGGATTTGAAATTTGCGACAGTAGAAAGTTATTTATTGAATAATTTACTATAGAAAAGGCAATCCCTGGCGTAATTAAAATTTGCGACAGTATAAAATTATTTTTGAAAAATTTACTATATAAAAGGCAATCCCTGGCGTATTTAAAATTTGCGACAGTAGAAAATTATTTTTTGAAAAATTTACTATAGAAAAGGCAATCCCGGGCGTAATTAAAATTTGCGACAGTAAAAATTAATTTGTGAAAAATTTACTATAGAAAAGGCAATCCCTGGCGCAGTTAAACTTTGCAACAGTAAAAAATTATTTTTTTGCAAAATTACTGTAGAAAAGGCAATCCCTGGCGCAATTAAAACTTGCGATAGTAAAAAAATTATTTTTTGAATAATTTACTATAGAAAAGGCAATCCCCTGGCGGATTTGAAATTTGCGATAGTAAAAAATTATTTTTGGAATAACTTACTATAGAAAAGGCAATCCCTGGCATAATTAAAATTTGCGACAGTAGAAAATTATTTTTTGAATAATTTACGATAGAAAAGGCAATCCCTGGCGCAATTAAATTTTGCAACAGTAAAAAATTATTTTTTGCAAAATTTACTGTAGAAAAGGCAATCCCTGGCGCAGTTAAAACTTTGCGATAGTAAAAAAATATTTTTTGAATAATTTACTATAGAAAAGGCAATCCCTGGCGTAATTAAAATTTGCGACAGTATAAAAATATTTTTTGAAAAATTTACTATATAAAAGGCAATCCCTGGCGTATTTAAAATTTGCGACAGTAGAAAATTATTTTTTGAAAAATTTACTATAGAAAAGGCAATCCATGGCGTAATTAAAATTTGCGACAGTAAAAAATTAATTTGTGAAAAATTTACTATAGAAAAGGCAATCCCTGGCGCAATTAAAATTTGCAACAGTAAAAAAATTATTTTTTGCAAAATTTTACTGTAGAAAAGGCAATCCTGGCGCAATTAAAACTTGCGATAGTAAAAAAATATTTTTTGAATAATTTACTATAGAAAAGGCAATCCCTGGCGGATTTGAATTTTGCGACAGTAAAAAATTATTTTTTGAATAATTTACTATAGAAAAGGCAATCCCTGGCGTAATTAAAATTTGCGACAGTAGAAAATTATTTTTTGAATAATTTACTATAGAAAAGGCAATCCCTGGCGCAATTAAAATTTGCAACAGTAAAAAATTATTTTTGCAAAATTTACTGTAGAAAAGGCAATCCCTGGCGCAATTAAAACTTGCGATAGTAAAAAATTATTTTTTGAATAATTTACTATAGAAAAGGCAATCCCTGGCGTATTTAAAATTTGGCGACAGTAAAAAATTATTTTTTGAATAATTTACTATAGAAAAGGCAATCCCTGGCGTAGTTAAATTTGCGACAGTGGAAAATTATTTTTTGAATAATTTACTATAGAAAAGGCGATCCCTGGCGCAATTAAAATTTGCGACAGTAAAAAATTATTTTTTGAATAATTTACTATAGAAAAGGCAATCCCTTGGCGCAATTAAAATTTGCGACAGTAAAAAATTATTTTTTGAATAATTTACTATAGAAAAGGCAATCCCTGCCGTAATTAAAATTTGCGACAGTAGAAAATTATTTTTTGAATAATTTACTATAGAAAAGGCAATCCCTGGCGTAATTAAAATTTGCGACAGTAAAAAATTATTTTTTGAATAATTTACTATAGAAAAGGCAATACCTGGCGTATTTAAAATTTGCGAAAGTAAAAAATCATTTTTGAATAATTTACTATAGTAAAGGCAATCCCTGGCGTAATTAAAATTTGCGACAGTATAAAATTATTTTTTTGAAAAATTTACTATAGAAAAGGCAATCCGTGGCGTAATTAAAATTTGCGACAGTAAAAAATTAATTTTGTGAAAAATTTACTATAGAAAAGGCAATCCCTGGCGTATTTAAAAATTTGGCGACAGTAAAAAATTAATTTTTGAAAAATTTACTATAGAAAAGGCAATCCCTGGCGTAATTAAAATTTGCGACAGTAGAAAATTATTTTTTGAATAATTTACTATAGAAAAGGCAATCCCTGGCGTAATTAAAATTTGCGACAGTATAAAATTATTTTTTGAAAAATTTACTATATAAAAGGCAATCCCTGGCGTATTTTAAAATTTGCGACAGTAGAAAATTATTTTTTGAAAAATTTACTATAGAAAAGGCAATCCCTGGCGCAATTAAAATTTGCGCCAGTAAAAAATATTTTTTGAATAATTTACTATAGAAAAGGCAATCCCTGGCGTATTTAAAATTTGCGACAGTAGAAAATTATTTTTTGAAAATTTACCATAGAAAAGGCAATCCCCTGGCGTAATTAAAATTTGCGACAGTAAAAAATTAATTTGTGAATAATTTACTATAGAAAAGGCAATCCCTGGCGTAATTAAAATTTGCGACAGTAGAAATTATTTTTGAATAATTTACTATAGAAAAGGCAATCCCTGGCGCAATTAAATTTGCAACAGTAAAAAATTATTTTTTGCAAAATTGACTGTAGAAAAGGCAATCCCTGGCGCAATTAAAACTTGCGATAGTAAAAAATTATTTTTGAATAATTTACTATAGAAAAGGCAATCCTTGGCGTAATTAAAATTTGCGAAAGTAGAAAATTATTTTTTTGAATAATTTACTATAGAAAAGGCAATCCCTGGCGCAATTAAAAATTTGCGACAGTAAAAAAACTATTTTTTGAAAAATTTACTATAGAAAAGGTAATCCCCTGGCGCAATTACAATTTGCGACAGTAAACAATTATTTTTTGAAAAATTTACTGTAGAAAAGCAATCCCTGGCGCAATTAAAATTTGCGACAGTAGAAAATTATTTTTTGAAAAGTTTACTATAGAAAAAGGCAATCCTGGCGCAATTAAAATTTGCGACAGTTAAAAAACTTATTTCTTTACAAAATTTACTGTAGAAAAGGCAATCCCTGGCGCAATTAAAACTTGCGATAGTAAAAAATTATTTTTTGAATAATTTACTATAGAAAAGGCAATCCCTGGCGGATTTGAAATTTGCGACAGTAAAAAATTATTTTTTGAATAATTTACTATAGAAAAGGCAATCCCTGGCGTAATTAAAATTTGCGACAGTAGAAAATTATTTTTTGAATAATTTACTATAGAAAAGGCAATCCCTGGCGCAATTAAAATTTGCGACAGTAAAAAATTATTTTTTGAATAATTTACTATAGAAAAGGCAATCCCTGGCGCAATTAAAATTTGCGACAGTAAAAAATTATTTTTTGAATAATTTACTATAGAAAAGGCAATCCCTGGCGTATTTAAAATTTGCGACAGTAAAAAATTATTTTTTGAATAATTTACTAGAGAAAAGGCAATCCCTGGCATAACTAAAATTTGCGACAGTATAAAATTATTTTTTGAAAAATTTACTATAGGAAAGGCAATCCCTGGCGTAATTAAAATTTGCGACAGTAAAAAATTAATTTGTGAAAAATTTACTATAGAAAAGGCAATCCCTGGCGTATTTAAAATTTGCGACAGTAAAAAAGTAATTTTTGAAAAATTTACTATAGAAAAGGTAATCCCTGGCGCAATTACAATTTGCGACAGTAAACAATTATTTTTTGAATAATTTACTATAGAAAAGGCAATCCCTGGCGTATTTAAAATTTGCGACAGTAAAAAATTATTTTTTGAATAATTTACTATAGAAAAGGCAATCCCTGGCGTATTTAAAATTTGCGACAGTAAAAAATTATTTTTTGAATAATTTACTATAGAAAAGGCAATCCCTGGCGTAATTAAAATTTGCGACAGTAGAAAATTATTTTTTGAATAATTTACTATAGAAAAGGCAATCCCTGGCGCAATTAAAATTTGCGACAGTAAAAAATTATTTTTTGAATAATTTCCTATAGAAAAGGCAATCCCTGGTGCAATTAAAATTTGCGACAGTGAAAAATTATTTTTTGAATAATTTACTATAGAAAAGGCAATCCCTGCCGTAATTAAAATTTGCGACAGTAGAAAATTATTGTTTGAATAATTTACTATAGAAAAGGCAATCCCTGGCGTAATTAAAATTTGCGACAGTAAAAAATTATTTTTTGAATAATTTACTATAGAAAAGGCAATCCCTGGCGTATTTAAAATTTGCGACAGTAAAAAATTATTTTTTGAATAATTTACTAGAGAAAAGGCAATCCGTGGCATAACTAAAATTTGCGACAGTATAAAATTATTTTTTGAAAAATTTACTATAGGAAAGGCAATCCCTGGCGTAATTAAAATTTGCGACAGTAAAAAATTAATTTGTGAAAAATTTACTATAGAAAAGGCAATCCCTGGCGTATTTAAAATTTGCGACAGTAAAAAAGTAATTTTTGAAAAATTTACTATAGAAAAGGTAATCCCTGGCGCAATTACAATTTGCGACAGTAAACAATTATTTTTTGAAAAATTTACTATAGAAAAGGCAATCTCTGGCGCAATTAAAATTTGCAACTGTAAAAAATTATTTTTTGCAAAATTTACTGTAGAAAAGGCAATCCCTGGCGCAATTAAAACTTGCGATAGTAAAAAATTATTTTTCGAATAATTTACTATAGAAAAGGCAATCCCTGGCGGATTTGAAATTTGCGACAGTAAAAAAATATTTTTTGAATAATTTACTATAGAAAAGGCAATCCCTGGCGTAATTAAAATTTGCGACAGTAGAAAATTATTTTTTGAATAATTTACTATAGAAAAGGCAATCCCTGGCGCAATTAAAATTTGCAACAGTAAAAAATTATTTTTTGCAAAATTGACTGTAGAAAAGGCAATCCCTGGCGCAATTAAAACTTGCGATAGTAAAAAATTATTTTTTGAATAATTTACTATAGAAAAGGCAATCCTTGGCGTAATTAAAATTTGCGAAAGTAGAAAATTATTTTTTGAATAATTTACTATAGAAAAGGCAATCCCTGGCGCAATTAAAATTTGCGACAGTAAAAAACTATTTTTTGAAAAATTTACTATAGAAAAGGTAATCCCTGGCGCAATTACAATTTGCGACAGTAAACAATTATTTCTTGAAAAATTTACTGTAGAAAAGCAATCCCTGGCGCAATTAAAATTTGCGACAGTAGAAAATTATTTTTTGAAAAGTTTACTATAGAAAAGGCAATCCCTGGCGCAATTAAAATTTGCGACAGTAAAAAATTATTTTTTACAAAATTTACTGTAGAAAAGGCAATCCCTGGCGCAATTAAAACTTGCGATAGTAAAAAATTATTTTTTGAATAATTTACTATAGAAAAGGCAATCCCTGGCGGATTTGAAATTTGCGACAGTAAAAAATTATTTTTTGAATAATTTACTATAGAAAAGGCAATCCCTGGCGTAATTAAAATTTGCGACAGTAGAAAATTATTTTTTGAATAATTTACTATAGAAAAGGCAATCCCTGGCGCAATTAAAATTTGCGACAGTAAAAAATTATTTTTTGAATAATTTACTATAGAAAAGGCAATCCCTGGCGCAATTAAAATTTGCGACAGTAAAAAATTATTTTTTGAATAATTTACTATAGAAAAGGCAATCCCTGGCGTAATTAAAATTTGCGACAGTAGAAAATTATTTTTTGAATAATTTACTATAGAAAAGGCAATCCCTGACGCAATTAAAATTTGCGACAGTAAAAAAATATTTTTTGAATAATTTACTATAGAAAAGGCAATCCCTGGCGTAATTAAAATTTGCGACAGTAAAAAATTATTTTTTGAATAATTTACTATAGAAAAGGCAATCCCTGGCGTATTTAAAATTTGCGACAGTAAAAAATTATTTTTTGAATAATTTACTATAGAAAAGGCAATCCCTGGCGTAATTAAAATTTGCGACAGTAGAAAATTATTTTTTGAATAATTTACTATAGAAAAGGCAATCCCTGGCGCAATTAAAATTTGCGACAGTAAAAAATTATTTTTTGAATAATTTCCTATAGAAAAGGCAATCCCTGGTGCAATTAAAATTTGCGACAGTGAAAAATTATTTTTTGAATAATTTACTATAGAAAAGGCAATCCCTGCCGTAATTAAAATTTGCGACAGTAGAAAATTATTGTTTGAATAATTTACTATAGAAAAGGCAATCCCTGGCGTAATTAAAATTTGCGACAGTAAAAAATTATTTTTTGAATAATTTACTATAGAAAAGGCAATCCCTGGCGTATTTAAAATTTGCGACAGTAAAAAATTATTTTTTGAATAATTTACTAGAGAAAAGGCAATCCCTGGCATAACTAAAATTTGCGACAGTATAAAATTATTTTTTGAAAAATTTACTATAGGAAAGGCAATCCCTGGCGTAATTAAAATTTGCGACAGTAAAAAATTAATTTGTGAAAAATTTACTATAGAAAAGGCAATCCCTGGCGTATTTAAAATTTGCGACAGTAAAAAAGTAATTTTTGAAAAATTTACTATAGAAAAGGCAATCCCTGGCGTAATTAAAATTTGCGACAGTAGAAAATTATTTTTTGAATAATTTACTATAGAAAAGGCAATCCCTGGCGTAATTAAAATTTGCGACAGTATAAAATTATTTTTTGAAAAATTTACTATATAAAAGGCAATCCCTGGCGTATTTAAAATTTGCGACAGTAGAAAATTATTTTTTGAAAAATTTACTATAGAAAAGGCAATCCCTGGCGCAATTAAAATTTGCGACAGTAAAAAAATATTTTTTGAATAATTTACTATAGAAAAGGCAATCCCTGGCGTAATTAAAATTTGCGACAGTAGAAAATTATTTTTTGAATAATTTACTATAGAAAAGGCAATCCCTGGCGCAATTAAAATTTGCTACAGTAAAAAATTATTTTTTGAATAATTTACTATAGAAAAGGCAATCCCTGGCGTAATTAAAATTTGCGACAGTAGAAAATTATTTTTTGAATAATTTACTATAGAAAAGGCAATCCCTGGCGTATTTAAAATTTGCGACAGTAAAAAATTATTTTTTGAATAATTTACTATAGAAAAGGCAATCCCTGGCGTAATTAAAATTTGCGACAGTAGAAAATTATTTTTTGAATAATTTACTATAGAAAAGGCAATCCCTGGCGTAATTAAAATTTGCGACAGTATAAAATTATTTTTTGAAAAATTTACTATATAAAAGGTAATCCCTGGCGTAATTAAAATTTGCGACAGTAGAAAATTATTTTTTGAATAATTTACTATAGAAAAGGCAATCCCTGGCGTAATTAAAATTTGCGACAGTATAAAATTATTTTTTGAAAAATTTACTATATAAAAGGTAATCCCTGGCGTATTTAAAATTTGCGACAGTAGAAAATTATTTTTTGAATAATTTACTGTAGAAAAGGCAATCCCTGGCGTAATTAAAATTTGCGACAGTATAAAATTATTTTTTGAAAAATTTACTATATAAAAGGTTATCCCTGGCGTATTTAAAATTTGCGACAGTAGAAAATTATTTTTTGAAAAATTTACTATAGAAAAGGCAATCCTTCGCGTAATTAAAATTTGCGACAGTAAAAAATTAATTTGTGAAAAATTTACTATAGAAAAGGTTATCCCTGGCGCAATTAAAATTTGCAACAGTAAAAAAAAATTTTTTGCAAAATTTACTGTAGAAAAGGCAATCCCTGGCGCAATTAAAACTTGCGATAGTAAAAAATTATTTTTTGAATAATTTACTATAGAAAAGGCAATCCCTGGCGGATTTGAAATTTGCGACAGTAGAAAATTATTTTTTGAAAAATTTACTATAGAAAAGGCAATCCTTGGCGTAATTAAAATTTGCGACAGTAAAAAATTAATTTGTGAAAAATTTACTATAGAAAAGGCAATCCCTGGCGTAATTAAAATTTGCGACAGTAGAAAATTATTTTTTGAATAATTTACTATAGAAAAGGCAATCCCTGGCGCAATTAAAATTTGCGACAGTAAAAAATTATTTTTTGAATAATTTACTATAGAAAAGGCAATCCCTGGCGTAATTAAAATTTGCGACAGTAGAAAATTATTTTTTGAATAATTTACTATAGAAAAGGCAATCCCTGGCGCAATTAAAATTTGCGACAGTAAAAAAATATTTTTTGAATAATTTACTATAAAAAAGGCAATCCCTGGCGTAATTAAAATTTGCGACAGTAAAAAATTATTTTTTGAATAATTTACTATAGAAAAGGCAATCCCTGGCGTAATTAAAATTTGCGACAGTAGAAAATTATTTTTTGAATAATTTACTATAGAAAAGGCAATCCCTGGCGCAATTAAAATTTGCGACAGTAAAAAAATATTTTTTGAATAATTTACTATAAAAAAGGCAATCCCTGGCGTAATTAAAATTTGCGACAGTAAAAAATTATTTTTTGAATAATTTACTATAGAAAAGGCAATCCCTGGCGTAATTAAAATTTGCGACAGTATAAAATTATTTTTTGAAAAATTTACTATATAAAAGGTAATCCCTGGCGTATTTAAAATTTGCGACAGTAGAAAATTATTTTTTGAAAAATTTACTATAGAAAAGGCAATCCTTCGCGTAATTAAAATTTGCGACAGTAAAAAATTAATTTGTGAAAAATTTACTATAGAAAAGGTTATCCCTGGCGCAATTAAAATTTGCAACAGTAAAAAAAAATTTTTTGCTAAATTTACTGTAGAAAAGGCAATCCCTGGCGCAATTAAAACTTGCGATAGTAAAAAATTATTTTTTGAATAATTTACTATAGAAAAGGCAATCCCTGGCGGATTTGAAATTTGCGACAGTAGAAAATTATTTTTTGAAAAATTTACTATAGAAAAGGCAATCCTTGGCGTAATTAAAATTTGCGACAGTAAAAAATTAATTTGTGAAAAATTTACTATAGAAAAGGCAATCCCTGGCGTAATTAAAATTTGCGACAGTAGAAAATTATTTTTTGAATAATTTACTATAGAAAAGGCAATCCCTGGCGCAATTAAAATTTGCGACAGTAAAAAATTATTTTTTGAATAATTTACTATAGAAAAGGCAATCCCTGGCGTAATTAAAATTTGCGACAGTAGAAAATTATTTTTTGAATAATTTACTATAGAAAAGGCAATCCCTGGCGCAATTAAAATTTGCGACAGTAAAAAAATATTTTTTGAATAATTTACTATAAAAAAGGCAATCCCTGGCGTAATTAAAATTTGCGACAGTAAAAAATTATTTTTTGAATAATTTACTATAGAAAAGGCAATCCCTGGCGTAATTAAAATTTGCGACAGTATAAAATTATTTTTTGAAAAATTTACTATATAAAAGGTAATCCCTGGCGTATTTAAAATTTGCGACAGTAGAAAATTATTTTTTGAAAAATTTACTATAGAAAAGGCAATCCTTGGCGTAATTAAAATTTGCGACAGTAAAAAATTAATTTGTGAAAAATTTACTATAGAAAAGGTTATCCCTGGCGCAATTAAAATTTGCAACAGTAAAAAAAAATTTTTTGCAAAATTTACTGTAGAAAAGGCAATCCCTGGCGCAATTAAAACTTGCGATAGTAAAAAATTATTTTTTGAATAATTTACTATAGAAAAGGCAATCCCTGGCGGATTTGAAATTTGCGACAGTAGAAAATTATTTTTTGAAAAATTTACTATAGAAAAGGCAATCCTTGGCGTAATTAAAATTTGCGACAGTAAAAAATTAATTTGTGAAAAATTTACTATAGAAAAGGCAATCCCTGGCGTAATTAAAATTTGCGACAGTAGAAAATTATTTTTTGAATAATTTACTATAGAAAAGGCAATCCCTGGCGTATTTAAAATTTGCGACAGTAAAAAATTATTTTTTGAATAATTTACTATAGAAAAGGCAATCCCTGGCGTAATTAAAATTTGCGACAGTAGAAAATTATTTTTTGAATAATTTACTATAGAAAAGGCAATCCCTGGCGTAATTAAAATTTGCGACAGTATAAAATTATTTTTTGAAAAATTTACTATATAAAAGGTAATCCCTGGCGTAATTAAAATTTGCGACAGTAGAAAATTATTTTTTGAATAATTTACTATAGAAAAGGCAATCCCTGGCGTAATTAAAATTTGCGACAGTATAAAATTATTTTTTGAAAAATTTACTATATAAAAGGTAATCCCTGGCGTATTTAAAATTTGCGACAGTAGAAAATTATTTTTTGAAAAATTTACTATAGAAAAGGCAATCCTTCGCGTAATTAAAATTTGCGACAGTAAAAAATTAATTTGTGAAAAATTTACTATAGAAAAGGTTATCCCTGGCGCAATTAAAATTTGCAACAGTAAAAAAAAATTTTTTGCAAAATTTACTGTAGAAAAGGCAATCCCTGGCGCAATTAAAACTTGCGATAGTAAAAAATTATTTTTTGAATAATTTACTATAGAAAAGGCAATCCCTGGCGGATTTGAAATTCGCGACAGTAGAAAATTATTTTTTGAAAAATTTACTATAGAAAAGGCAATCCTTGGCGTAATTAAAATTTGCGACAGTAAAAAATTAATTTGTGAAAAATTTACTATAGAAAAGGCAATCCCTGGCGTAATTAAAATTTGCGACAGTAGAAAATTATTTTTTGAATAATTTACTATAGAAAAGGCAATCCCTGGCGCAATTAAAATTTGCGACAGTAAAAAATTATTTTTTGAATAATTTACTATAGAAAAGGCAATCCCTGGCGTAATTAAAATTTGCGACAGTAGAAAATTATTTTTTGAATAATTTACTATAGAAAAGGCAATCCCTGGCGCAATTAAAATTTGCGACAGTAAAAAAATATTTTTTGAATAATTTACTATAAAAAAGGCAATCCCTGGCGTAATTAAAATTTGCGACAGTAAAAAATTATTTTTTGAATAATTTACTATAGAAAAGGCAATCCCTGGCGTAATTAAAATTTGCGACAGTAGAAAATTATTTTTTGAATAATTTACTATAGAAAAGGCAATCCCTGGCGCAATTAAAATTTGCGACAGTAAAAAAATATTTTTTGAATAATTTACTATAAAAAAGGCAATCCCTGGCGTAATTAAAATTTGCGACAGTAAAAAATTATTTTTTGAATAATTTACTATAGAAAAGGCAATCCCTGGCGTAATTAAAATTTGCGACAGTATAAAATTATTTTTTGAAAAATTTACTATGTAAAAGGTAATCCCTGGCGTATTTAAAATTTGCGACAGTAGAAAATTATTTTTTGAAAAATTTACTATAGAAAAGGCAATCCTTCGCGTAATTAAAATTTGCGACAGTAAAAAATTAATTTGTGAAAAATTTACTATAGAAAAGGTTATCCCTGGCGCAATTAAAATTTGCAACAGTAAAAAAAAATTTTTTGCAAAATTTACTGTAGAAAAGGCAATCCCTGGCGCAATTAAAACTTGCGATAGTAAAAAATTATTTTTTGAATAATTTACTATAGAAAAGGCAATCCCTGGCGGATTTGAAATTTGCGACAGTAGAAAATTATTTTTTGAAAAATTTACTATAGAAAAGGCAATCCTTGGCGTAATTAAAATTTGCGACAGTAAAAAATTAATTTGTGAAAAATTTACTATAGAAAAGGCAATCCCTGGCGTAATTAAAATTTGCGACAGTAGAAAATTATTTTTTGAATAATTTACTATAGAAAAGGCAATCCCTGGCGCAATTAAAATTTGCGACAGTAAAAAATTATTTTTTGAATAATTTACTATAGAAAAGGCAATCCCTGGCGTAATTAAAATTTGCGACAGTAGAAAATTATTTTTTGAATAATTTACTATAGAAAAGGCAATCTATGGCGCAATTAAAATTTGCGACAGTAAAAAAATATTTTTTGAATAATTTACTATAAAAAAGGCAATCCCTGGCGTAATTAAAATTTGCGACAGTAAAAAATTATTTTTTGAATAATTTACTATAGAAAAGGCAATCCCTGGCGTAATTAAAATTTGCGACAGTATAAAATTATTTTTTGAAAAATTTACTATATAAAAGGTAATCCCTGGCGTATTTAAAATTTGCGACAGTAGAAAATTATTTTTTGAAAAATTTACTATAGAAAAGGCAATCCTTGGCGTAATTAAAATTTGCGACAGTAAAAAATTAATTTGTGAAAAATTTACTATAGAAAAGGTTATCCCTGGCGCAATTAAAATTTGCAACAGTAAAAAATTATTTTTTGCAAAATTTACTGTAAAAAAGGCAATCCCTGGCGCAATTAAAACTTGCGATAGTAAAAAATTATTTTTTGAATAATTTACTATAGAAAAGGCAATCCCTGGCGGATTTGAAATTTGCGACAGTAAAAAATTATTTTTTGAATAATTTACTATAGAAAAGGCAATCCCTGGCGTAATTAAAATTTGCGACAGTAGAAAATTATTTTTTGAATAATTTACTATAGAAAAGGCAATCCCTGGCGTAATTAAAATTTGCGACAGTAGAAAATTATTTTTTGAATAATTTACTATAGAAAAGGCAATCCCTGCCGTAATTAAAATTTGCGACAGTAGAAAATTATTGTTTGAATAATTTACTATAGAAAAGGCAATCCCTGGCGTAATTAAAATTTGCGACAGTAAAAAATTATTTTTTGAATAATTTACTATAGAAAAGGCAATCCCTGGCGTATTTAAAATTTGCGACAGTAAAAAATTATTTTTTGAATAATTTACTAGAGAAAAGGCAATCCCTGGCATAACTAAAATTTGCGACAGTATAAAATTATTTTTTGAAAAATTTACTATAGGAAAGGCAATCCCTGGCGTAATTAAAATTTGTGACAGTAAAAAATTAATTTGTGAAAAATTTACTATAGAAAAGGCAATCCCTGGCGTATTTAAAATTTGCGACAGTAAAAAAGTAATTTTTGAAAAATTTACTAGAGAAAAGGCAATCCCTGGCGTAATTAAAATTTGCGACAGTAGAAAATTATTTTTTGAATAATTTACTATAGAAAAGGCAATCCCTGGCGTAATTAAAATTTGCGACAGTATAAAATTATTTTTTGAAAAATTTACTATATAAAAGGCAATCCCTGGCGTATTTAAAATTTGCGACAGTAGAAAATTATTTTTTGAAAAATTTACTATAGAAAAGGCAATCCCTGGCGCAATTAAAATTTGCGACAGTAAAAAATTATTTTTTGAATAATTTACTATAGAAAAGGCAATCCCTGGCGTAATTAAAATTTGCGACAGTAGAAAATTATTTTTTGAATAATTTACTATAGAAAAGGCAATCCCTGGCGCAATTAAAATTTGCTACAGTAAAAAATTATTTTTTGAATAATTTACTATAGAAAAGGCAATCCCTGGCGTAATTAAAATTTGCGACAGTAGAAAATTATTTTTTGAATAATTTACTATAGAAAAGGCAATCCCTGGCGTATTTAAAATTTGCGACAGTAAAAAATTATTTTTTGAATAATTTACTATAGAAAAGGCAATCCCTGGCGTAATTAAAATTTGCGACAGTAGAAAATTATTTTTTGAATAATTTACTATAGAAAAGGCAATCCCTGGCGTAATTAAAATTTGCGACAGTATAAAATTATTTTTTGAAAAATTTACTATATAAAAGGTAATCCCTGGCGTATTTAAAATTTGCGACAGTAGAAAATTATTTTTTGAAAAATTTACTATAGAAAAGGCAATCCTTGGCGTAATTAAAATTTGCGACAGTAAAAAATTAATTTGTGAAAAATTTACTATAGAAAAGGTTATCCCTGGCGCAATTAAAATTTGCAACAGTAAAAAATTATTTTTTGCAAAATTTACTGTAGAAAAGGCAATCCCTGGCGCAATTAAAACTTGCGATAGTAAAAAATTATTTTTTGAATAATTTACTATAGAAAAGGCAATCCCTGGCGGATTTGAAATTTGCGACAGTAAAAAATTATTTTTTGAATAATTTACTATAGAAAAGGCAATCCCTGGCGTAATTAAAATTTGCGACAGTAGAAAATTATTTTTTGAATAATTTACTATAGAAAAGGCAATCCCTGGCGCAATTAAAACTTGCGATAGTAAAAAATTATTTTTTGAATAATTTACTATAGAAAAGGCAATCCCTGGCGTAATTAAAATTTGCGACAGTTGAAAATTATTTTTTGAATAATTTACTATAGAAAAGGCAATCCCTGGCGCACTTAAAATTTGCGACAGTAAAAAATTATTTTTTGAATAATTTACTATAGAAAGGGCAATCCCTGGCGTAATTAAAATTTGCGACAGTAGCAAATTATTTTTTGAATAATTTACTATAGAAAAGGCAATCCCTGGCGCAATTAAAATTTGCGACAGTAAAAAATTATTTTTTGAAAAATTTACTATAGAAAAGGTAATCCCTGGCGCAATTACAATTTGCGACAGTAAAAAATTATTTTTTGAGAAATTTACTGTAGAAAGGCAATCTCTGGCGCAATTAAAATTTGCGACAGTAGAAAATTATTTTATGAAAAGTTTACTATAGAAAAGGCAATCCCTGGCGCAATTAAAATTTGCGACAGTAAAAAATTATTTTTTGCAAAATTTACTGTAGAAAAGGCAATCCCTGGCGCAATTAAAATTTGCGACAGTATATAATTATTTTTTAAAAAATTTACTATATAAAAGGCAATCCCTGGCGTAATTAAAATTTACGACAGTAGAAAATTAATTTTTGAATAATTTACTATAGAAAAGGCAATCTCTGGCGCAATTAAAATTTGCGACAGTAAAAAATTATTTTTTAAATAATTTACTATAGAAAAGGCAATCCCTGGCGTATTTAAAATTTGCGACAGTAAAAAATTAATTTGTGAAAAATTTACCTAGCGAAATTGAAATTTGCGACAGTAAAAAATTATTTTTTGAATAATTTACTATAGAAAAGGCAATCCCTGGCGTAATTAAAATTTACGACAGTAGAAAATTAATTTTTGAATAATTTACTATAGAAAAGGCAATCTCTGGCGCAATTAAAATTTGCGACAGTAAAAAATTATTTTTTGAATAATTTACTATAGAAAAGGCAATCCCTGGCGTAATTAAAATTTGCGACAGTAGAAAATTATTTTTTGAATAATTTACTGTAGAAAAGGCAATCCCTGGCGCAATTAAAATTTGCGACAGTAAAAAATTATTTTTTGAATAATTTACTATAGAAAAGGCAATCCCTGGCGTATTTAAAATTTGCGACAGTAAAAAATTATTTTTTGAATAATTTACTATAGAAAAGGCAATCCCTGGCGTATTTAAAATTTGCGACAGTAAAAAATTAATTTGTGAAAAATTTACCTAGCGAAATTGAAATTTGCGACAGTAAAAAATTATTTTTTGAATAATTTACTATAGAAAAGGCAATCTCTGGCGCAATTAAAATTTGCGACAGTAAAAAATTAATTTGTGAAAAATTTACCTAGCGAAATTGAAATTTGCGACAGTAAAAAATTATTTTTTGAATAATTTACTATAGAAAAGGCAATCCCTGGCGTATTTAAAATTTGCGACAGTAAGAAATTAATTTGTGAGAAATTTACTATAGAAAAGGCAATCCCTGGGATATTTAAAATTTGCGACAGTAAAAAATTATTTTTTGAATAATTTACTATAGAAAAGGCAATCCCTGGCGTATTTAAAATTTGCGAGAGTAAAAAATTAATTTGTGAAAAATTTACCTAGCGAAATTGAAATTTGCGACAGTAAAAAATTATTTTTTGAATAATTTACTATAGAAAAGGCAATCCCTGGCGTAATTAAAATTTACGACAGTAGAAAATTAATTTTTGAATAATTTACTATAGAAAAGGCAATCTCTGGCGCAATTAAAATTTGCGACAGTAAAAAATTATTTTTTAAATAATTTACTATAGAAAAGGCAATCCCTGGCGTAATTAAAATTTGCGACAGTAGAAAATTATTTTTTGAATAATTTACTATAGAAAAGGCAATTCCTGGCGTATTTAAAATTTGCGACAGTAAAAAATTATTTTTTGAATAATTTACTATAGAAAAGGCAATCCCTGGCGTAATTAAAATTTGCGACAGTAGAAAATTATTTTTTGAATAATTTACTATAGAAAAGGCAATCCCTGGCGTAATTAAAATTTGCGACAGTATAAAATTATTTTTTGAAAAATTTACTATATAAAAGGCAATCCCTGGCGTATTTAAAATTTGCGACAGTAGAAAATTATTTTTTGAAAAATTTACTGTAGAAAAGGCAATCCCTGGCGTAGTTAAAATTTGCGACAGTAGAAAATTATTTTTTGAATAATTTACTATATAAAAGGCAATCCCTGGCGCAATTAAAATTTGCGACAGTAAAAAATTATTTTTTGAATAATTTACTATAGAAAAGGCAATCCCTGGCGTAATTAAAATTTGCGACAGTAGAAAATTATTTTTTGAATAATTTACTGTAGAAAAGGCAATCCCTGGCGCAATTAAAATTTGCGACAGTAAAAAATTATTTTTTGAATAATTTACTATAGAAAAGGCAATCCCTGGCGTATTTAAAATTTGCGACAGTAAGAAATTAATTTGTGAGAAATTTACTATAGAAAAGGCAATCCCTGGGATATTTAAAATTTGCGACAGTAAAAAATTATTTTTTGAATAATTTACTATAGAAAAGGCAATCCCTGGCGTATTTAAAATTTGCGACAGTAAAAAATTAATTTGTGAAAAATTTACCTAGCGAAATTGAAATTTGCGACAGTATAAAATTATTTTTTGAATAATTTACTATAGAAAAGGTTATCCCTGGCGCAATTAAAATTTGCGACAGTAAAAAATTAGTTTTTGAATAATTTACTATAGAAAAGGCAATC